>SJYT01056784.1:13772-39286 GCA_006410635.1 Cephalophus harveyi
GTTGACTCATTGGAAAAGACTCTGATGCTGGGAGGGATTGGGGGCAGGAGGAGAAGGGGACGACAGAGGATGAGATGGCTGGATGGCATCACGGACTCGATGGACATAAGTCTGAGTGAACTCCGGGAGGTGGTGGTGAACAAGGAGGCCTGGCGTACTGCAATTCATGGGGTCACAAAGCGTCGGACATGACTGAGCAACGGAACTGAACTGAACTGAACTGATGCATGGATGTTAAGTCACTTCAGTTGTGTCTGATTCTTTTCAACCCTATGGACTGTAGCTCACCAGGCTCCTCTTCTCCAGACAAGAATACTGGAGTAGATTGCCATGCCCTTCTCCAGGGCATCTTCCTGACCCAGGGATTGAACATGTGTCTCTTATGTCTCCTGCACTGGCAGGTAGGTTTACTATTAGCGCCACCTGGGAAGCCCATATATATGTACATATAACCATATATCTATATATATTAGTGGATATGTATATTCATATGTGTTCATATATATATATTGGTTTGAAAAGAAATATATATATATATACATATACTCAATTCTTTGCCTTTCTTACTTTCTATATTCTCCTTCATTCTACTCCCATGCTGCTGCTGCTGCTGCTGCTGCTGCTGCTGCTGCTAAGTCGCTTCAGTCGTGTCCGACTCTGTGCGACCCCACAGATGGCAGCCCACTGGGCTCCGCCATCCCTGGGATTCTCCAGGCAAGAACACTGGAGTGGGTTGCCATTTCCTTCTCCAATGCATGAAAGGGAAAAGTGAAAGTGAAGTCGCTCAGTCGTGTCCGACTCAGCGACCCCATGGACTGCAGCCCCCCAGGCTCCTCCATCCATGGGATTTTCCAGGCAGAGTACTGGAGTGGGGTGCCATTGCCTTCTCCGCTACTCCCATAGTTATCTTAAATTTACCATGACCAATAACTATACCATCTCTAAAGGTTTAAGGTTTATCACTGTACCACTAGGCCACTGTTCTTAAGTACTTTAGAATCCTTTATTCCAATATTTTTAAAGTTATTTTCATGACTTCCCATCCATGAACCTTTCTACTTTTTTTAAAAAAGCAAATAATAGCAACAGAAAGCATGATGACTTCTCTCACTTAAAATCTATAAATGCGTAAATTGCAAGTGAACACTGAGGAGCATGGAGTTAAAACTGCTGGCCTGTGATTGTGTTGGTTCCTTGGGAAGGTAGGGAAAAGCATTTGAGGCAAGGAAAGAAAACAGAGAATGGATCCAGGCTAATATATTTGTCAACTGCACTTTCAGGTAAGTAAACTAAGGATCTTTATTAGAAAGAAGGACCATATCTATAGGATATTTTGTGCCTAAAGTATATCTTATATTAAATAGACCTCTGAATGTCTGTGATATGGCTCACTGGATAAACTCTCATAAGCTATGCTGCTTCTGCTGTTAAGTCGCTTCAGCCATGTCCAACTCTGTGCAACCCCATAGACGGCAGCCCACCAGGCTCCTCCGTCCCTGGGATTCTCCAGGCAAGAATACTGGAGTGGGTTGCCATTTTCTTCTCCAGTGCATGAAAGTGAAAAGTGAAAGTGAAGTCGCTCAGTCATGTCCGACTCCTCTTGATCCTATGGACTATAGCCCACCTGGCTCCTCCATCTGTGGGATTTCCCAGGCAAGAGTACTGGAGTGGGGTGTCATTGCCTACTCCAACAAGCTATGCAACAGTCTGTAATATTAAACAGATATATGAAGCTACCTAAAAATCTGCCTGCTGTGTAAAGTGGCTTGCAGAACACACTAGAGACTTCAGTAATTATTCTGGGCCATAGAGCACCTGTCTGATACAGGAATATAGAACAAACATAGATATCCACAACATCCAGATATTTCACTAATTATTCAACCCCTCTTAAATGACTTATTACTTGAAATTATTAGCATATCTTGATCTCTGATTCATGTCATTCTGGTTATGTGATCCTCATATTTGGCTCATACACTCAGTGTTTTACTTTAGTAAAACCCCTTCACTTTAGTGAGTATGTTTACTTTCTTTCCAAAACAAACATTTGCACCCTCTCATCCATTTTAAATGTCTAACCCACAAAGCGAAGCTAAGTTAAGAACAGAGAGGTAATCAAGTGAGAATTCCATAATTCTCCACATTCACATTTACCAACTCATGTGCAGTGGGACTTAAACCCTCTCCTTTTCCTATTTCTAAAATGAAGAATGCATTTCTGTACTTTTCTAAAGCTAGCTCCACTTGGTGCCCTAGATTTAATATATTTTAGTCTTTAGAATTTTGCTTTGACAATTATTCTCTCTCTTTTACATCATCAAATTAACTCTTTCTACCTGTGTATTTTCATTAGCTAGCAACATGTTCTATTATTTTCTTAAGGTGTTCTTACATTTGCTATATGACCTCTCTTCACTTGATCTTTCATAGATCTTTGAAAAACTTATATCATTTTACTTTTGTGACAGTACAGCCTGTATTCTGTCTATACCAAGCTGTCCATTTTTGTTTCTCTTACTGAATATTTTTTTCTGCTTTATATTAAAAATTTGGAATATCCCAAAGCTTGTGCATGTGCCCTGCTTTCTTCTCCAGGTCTTTTCATTCAGTGCAATCAACAAATTCATATGCATGAAGATGATTTTGCTCCTAAGCTCTACATGTATGTTTCAATTGCTGATTTATTTCCACTTGAATATCTGTTAAGGCATTATACATGTAACTTGCCCCAACTCAAATTATTATAGTTAATTTGCAATTGGTTCATTTCTCTTCCCAGGAATCCTTACGAGTGTTTACTCAATTACATCTTTAGTAATTGAGTAAAAGTTTTCTTCTACTTTAGTAATTGAGTAAAAGTGTTTACTCAATTACATCCTTAGCTGGCATCTTTAATCCCTCTCTCAAGGCCTTTAAGCTTATAATTCTCTCTGCTTTCAAATCTAACCACTCCTTGTCATTCATCCCTACACTGGCTGGAAACTCCATCTCATCATTAATTTCTTGATTGATATGTTAACTCTGCTGAGTGCTTTCCCTGATACCTCTATCTACCATAAGCCTCCGTTTTTGTTATATTTCTTAAGTGGTCTCATTTTGTTTTCTTTAGATAACTATCATTGTTAAAACTAGTTTGTGTTTATCATCCTGTTTATTTCCTCTCTCTCCTTACTAGAACACAAGAAGCATCAGAGAAGTATCCTTGTCTGTTTTGTTCAGGGACATTGTATGTAACATATGAAAATCACTTTGAAATGAATTGATACATTTTCAGAAAATCTAAGTTTGACTCACAGACCCACCAATCAGTAGGTTCATGACCTATTAAAATTACCTAAGCACTGCAAACTTGTTTCCTTATCTGTCAAAATAAAGGCATTAATGTAACTTTGCAACATACTTACAGAATACACAATATAGTGCCAAGCATAATGTCTTTATACCTAGGATTGACACATATGTTCATTTCCTTCCAGTTCCCTTTAGGAAAAGTGTGCACAATGTAAATCACTTAGTTGAAATATGGATATAAGTAATTTAAATTATTAGCTTACATTTAGAGATCTTATATAAAGCTCTGCTTTAAATGTTTTATACATATTGCCATATATATTCTTCACAATAATTTTATGATATAGATCCTATTGTTTTCCTCAGTTTATAGATTGGGAACACTGTGAGGTTTGATTTTATTGAGGTAGATTTAATATTAAGTGATTGGAGTAGGTGTCCATTGGAGCAGTCTAGTACTACAGAAGGTGCACTTACCTTCATGATATACTGTTTCCACTTAGAAATGAAACGTATCCATGCATCTTCACGCTCAGTGTGTGTGTGTGTGTGTGTGCTTGTTTGAGAATGTGTGTGTCTGCAAAGAGAGAAAGGACAAATAAGACTGAAAATTACCAAGCTTGTAACTCATAAATGTTTAGGTTACTTACCCCCAAAATGGTCATTGTTTTATGATCACTCTTACTTGCAAAGAAAACAGAGAAGTGGTGGAAATATTAAAATTTCCAGTACTGTCAATGTACTTGACCAGATCTTGGTATTAGGTGCTGTATTCTTATTTGAATGTTCATGTCATAAAACTGCACTTGTTTATTTTATTAAATGGGATAAAAGTTAAGTGATGTCAAAACTTAGTTATAGCATCCAATTAGGTGGGGCATTGTTTCTTTAAAACTTTTATTAAACTATTTTAGGCTGTGCTTTTCTGGTGAAAACTAAAGCCTTTTTAAAATACCAAATTATTTTTTTTTTTTCTTATTGAAACACAATAACACCTAAGTTGCCTAAGTAGTTTTATAGACATAAGTAAATGCGTGAAGGGCTTCCTGGGAGTGGAACTGTTATGATTTCCATTATAGTCAATGGGGATCATTGACCTTAATAGTAATCATGTGGTGAGAGGCTCATACAACACTTTACAAATTTTGAATTAGGGCCTTTGCTTAAAAAAAGAGCCATATTGTACTTTTGAAAATATATAAAATTCTGTATTCATTTCCTGGATTTACATATTTTTAGACAATTTTTAGGTGAAGGAAAATTTGTCCCTTTTTTGTGTATGTCATAATCAATAAAGATAACAGTGTAGTAATGTCAATTCCTATATATATATACATATATGCTTCCAGGTAGCTCAGTGGCAAAGAATTTTCCTTCCAATGCAGGAAACGTGGGTAAGATCCTTGGCTTGGGAAGATCCCCTGCAGGAGGAAATGGCAACCTACTCTAGTCTTTCTTGGAAAATTCCATGGGCAGAGGAACCTGGCTGGCTATAGTCCACGGTTCTCAAAGGGTAAGAAACTACTGAGCAGCTGAGCACACACACAGACACATATATCCCCAGTCTTGTAAGATATTCTGGAACTGATTGTTTTATCACTGAATGATTCAACTAATAAAATAGCAAACATTTATGATATGCACACACCCAGCTCTGTGCTAATTGTTTTAACTTCCATGGCAACTTTGTGAGAAGGGTGTTTTAAAATATCTTTTTTTTTTTTGCAATAGAAAGAAACTGAAGAATTTACACTAGTTGCATGTTATATCCTGTCTTCAGTTACCCAGAAACAGGTTCCAAGATGAAGATGCCTATGCAAGAGTTTCTAAGTGTTCACAGAGAGAATCAATCAGACAATGTACAGAGAAAATAGGACAGGAAAGGGAGAACACCTAGGAAGTGTGAGATCTCAGGCCAAGTCCCACAGAAAGACATTTCAACCTGATTCCTCTATTCTGTCCAGTCAGTTATCTGGGGCCATGAAAGCTACAAATTCCCAGTAACGTCTAGGTCTCTCTGAAAGAAAAGAAAATTGAAAGTTAGTCACACAGTCCTGTCCAACTCTTTGCAGTCCCGTGGACCATAGCCTGCCTAGCTCCTCTGTCCATGGAACTCTCCAGACAAGAGTACTGGCATGTATTGCCATTTCCTTCTTCAGGGGATCTTCCTGACCCAGGGATTGAACCCAGATCTCCTGTATTGCAGGCAGATTCTTTACCAACTGAGCCACTAGGGACTCTTTGGATATGGACAAAGCAGGCTCAAGTTGCTTAAGAGCTGTAATCTTCAGAGTATATTGAAGCTGGAGTGGGAAAGGCAGAAAATGTTAATGGGGTCTAGGAAGGTCTGAACAGAATACCAAAACTGCCAACAAGGCTTAGCTGCTAAGCAGCAGAGCCAAGTTCTTAACCCAGGCATCCCATTCCCAGAGCCCCAAATCTAATTAAAAGTGTTAAACTAGCCTTACTTTTAATAGTATGGACAGAGGTTGTGTCTAGGCAACAGAAAATTATGTGAGACTTCTACACTACAGAAAGGCTGAGTAAGTAGTTGCAATTAACATACATACCAGAGCTCCACCTTTGCAATAAGTCTATGGTACTGTATGTAAATATATTTTGAGGGCACAAACTGAGTTATAAATTCTGGGATCTAATGTACAGCATAGTATTTATAGTTAATATTGTATTGTGCACTTGAAATTTGCTAAGAAAGTAGATCTTAAGTGTCCTCACCACAAATAAAAAGATAATGATTTGATATGCTAGGCATATAAATTAATTTCTAAATTATTATGACAATCATTTCATAATGTGGTGGTGGTTTAGCCACTAAGTCATACTCAATGCTTGTGACCCCATGGACTTCAGGCCACCAGGTTCTTCTATCCATAGGATGTCCCGGCAAGAATACTGGAGTGAGTTGTCATTACCCTCTCCAGGGGAACTTTCTGACTCAGGGATCAAACCAGGATCTCTTGCACTGGAGGCAGATTCTGTTCCGACTGAGATACCAAGGAAGCTCTATGTGTATTAAATTGTCACACGGTATACCTTAAAAACATCTATTTCTGCTTTATTGACTATGCCAAAGCCTTTGTGTGGATCACAATAAAATGTGGAAAATTCTTCAAGAGATGGGAATACCAGACCACCTGACCTGCCTCTTGAGAAATCTGTATGCAGGCCAGGAAGCAGCAGTTAGAACTGGACATGGAACAACAGATTGGTTCCAAACAGGAAAAGGAGTACATCAAGGCTGTATATTGTCACCCTGCTTATTTAACTTCTATGCAGAGTACATCATGAAAAACGCTGGACTGGAAGAAACACAAGCTGGAATCAAGATTGCTGGGAGAAATATCAATAACCTCAGATATGCAGATGACACCACCCTTATGGCAGAAACTGAAGAGGAACTAAAAAGCCTCTTGATGAAAGTGAAAGTGGAGAGTGAAAAAGCTGGCCTAAAGCTCAACATTCAGAAAATGAAGATCATGGCATCTGGTCCCATCACTTCATGGGAAATAGATGGGGAAACAGTGGAAACTGTGTCAGACTTTATTTTGGGGGGCTCCAGAATCACTGCAGATGGTGACTACAGCCATGAAATTAAAAGACGCTTACTCCTTGGAAGAAAAGTTATGACCAACCTAGATAGTATATTCAAAAGCAGAGACATTACTTTGCCAACTAAGGTCCATCTAGTCAAGGCTATGGTTTTTCCTGTGGTCATGTATGGATGTGAGAGTTGGACTGTGAAGAAGGCTGAGTGCTGAAGAATTGATGCTTTTGAACTGTGGTGTTGGAGAAGACTCTTGAGAGTCCCTTGGACTGCAAGGAGATCCAACCAGTTCATTCTGAAGGAGATCAGCCCTGGGATTTCTTTGGAGGAAATGATGCTAAAGGTGAAACTCCAGTCCTTTGGCCACCTCATGCGAAGAGTTGACTCATTGGAAAAGATTCTGATGCTGGGAAGGATTGGGGGCAGGAGGAGAAGGGGACGACTGAGGATGAGATGGCTGGATGGCATCACTGACTTGATGGAACTGAGTCTGAGTGAATTCCGGGAGTTGGTGATGGACAGGGAGGCCTGGCGTGCTGTGATTCATGGGGTCGCAAAGAGTTGGACACAACTGAGTGACTGAACTGAACTGAACTGATACCTTAAAAATTACATTACAGCATGTGTATGTTTGTATATATATATATATAGTCATTCATACCTCAGTAAAACTGGAAAAGATAATAAAACTATATTTTTGGAATCTTTATGATGCTTCCTTTGTTAAAATGAGTATGCCTCTGCTAATGACACAGTTTTAAAATCACTAGTCTTAAGTCTTTATATCAGGTGGCACTATTTATTCCCCTTCTTCTCAAGGGGACCATTGGCTACTCTTGGTTTTCTGAAATTATGTACAAAACTTAGTACTGACTTTCAGTTCCATACACATATACTTTAAAAAGATTTACACAATAGTTTACTGGGATAACTTTGGTTATACAAATCTGTTTGGAAATGATTCACATTGTAATTTATTTAATTTCCTGAATGATTAGTATATTGCATTACTACATGTATTTAGTTAATTCCCTATAGTTTGTTTTTTTTTTTCCTATTCATTACTCATTCTTTATATTTTCCTCTGGACTATATTCCCAATGATCAATAATATTTGTATCTGTATCTCACCTGCTGTTAGAATCTTCTTCAAGATCTTAATTTTGATTACCATATATTCAGGATTAGAATTCCCTCTCTTGTACAGCATCATTTCTCCACAAATGTTCTCCATCTTGCCTTTTAGCTCTTTGAACATAGCAAGCAGGTATACCAAAGCTTATTTGAAGAACGCCAATGTCTGAACCACAGTTTTTCTGTTTCTGTGGTCTATTTCTTCCCTTGGATTTCTTTCATGCTATTTTATCTTCTTACAGGCCCGGAATATTTTACTATGTGCCAGATACTGGGTTTGCACAATCTTTGTAGTAACTAATTTGATGTCTAGGGTAAGTTTTACTTCTTCCAAAAGAATTCTATGTGTGTTTGTGGATTTTCCTTACCTTGAGAATGAAGTACTTTAGAATGCCAATCAGGGTATCAGGTTCCACTGATCTTCCTCTGCAAATGTTTACCCCTCTGGGCCTCTGGAATACTGGCCAATAATGTTTCAATACTGTGTTATTTCTTACATACTTTCAAAGAAAATATTAGTATTTATTCAATTAGTGTTCACTTCACATGATCATCTTTAATGAGAAATTTTAAATAAAATTGAAAGGGTGGTATTCTTAAATCTTGAAAACTGGTGTTGGATCAATAAACTGTTTATTGACAGTAAAATTTAAGTATATAATTTAAAAAATTCAAAGTGGGTTTATCTCTCTCATGTCTTCAACATTTGCTTCAAATGAATCATAGATTTAACCTTAGCTATAAAAACTTTGAGTCTGAATTTGGTAATAAGGAGTTCATGATCGGAGCCACAGTCAGCTCCTGGTCTTGTTTTTGTTGACTGTATAGAGCTTCTCCATCTTTGGCTGCATAGAATATAATCAATCTGATTTCGATGTTGACCATCTGGTGATGTCCATGTGTAGAGTCTTCTCTTTTGTTGTTGGAAGAGGGTGTTTGCTATGACCAGCGCATTTTCTTGGCAAAACTCTATTAGTCTTTGCCCTGCTTCATTCTGCATTCCAAGGCCAAATTTGCCTGTTACTCCAGGTGTTTCTTGACTTCCTACTTTAGCATTCCAGTCCCCTATAATGAAAAGGACATCTTTTTGGGTGTTAGTTCTAAAAGGTCTTGTAGGTCTTCATAAAACCGTTCAACTTCAGCTTCTTCAGCATTACTGGTTGGGGCATAGACTTGGATAACTGTGATATTGAATGGTTTGCCTTGGAGACGAACAGAGATCATTCAGACTCTGTGCGACCCCATAGACGGCAGCCCACCAGGCTCCCCCGTCCCTGGGATTCTCCAGGCAAGAACACTGGCGTGGTTGCCGTTTCCTTCTTCAATGCATGAAAGTGAAAAGTGAAAGTGAAGTCACTCAGTGTCTGACTCTTAACAACCCCATGGACTGCAGCCTTCCAGGCTCCTCCGCCCATGGGATTTTCCAGGCAACCTAGACCATCTGAAATAATGGCTAAGAGTGCAGAAAATCTGAAACTGGTTGAGGAGGAATAGGATTAATTATATGGAACCTCAGATCTAGCTGCTGGGGTAAGGAAGCTTACTTGCTTCTTAGCCCTATTGACTGTACCTCCCCTCTTGGGAGGAAGGGATGGCATCTCGTTCCTGGCAAAGTAGAGCCTCCATATTGTAACAGTGGGACTGGACACAGTCAGAGGCTGGGCTGGATGACTCACAAGCTGGAATCAAGATTGCTTGAAGTATCAACAGTCTCAGGTATGCAGATGATACAACTCCAACGGCAGAAAGCAAAGAGGAACTCAAGAGCTTCTTGAGGGTGAAAGAGGGAGTGAAAAAGCTGGCCTAAATCTCAACATTAAAAAATCTAAGATTATGGCCTCTGGTCCCATGACTTCATGGCAAACAGATGAGGAAGAAGTGGAAACAGTGACAGATTTTATTTTCTTGGGCTCCAAAATCACTGCAGACTGTGACTGCAGCCACAAAATCAGAAGATGCTTGCTCCTTGGAAGAAAGGTTATGACAAACCTAGACAGTGTATTATCACTTTGCTGACAGAGATCCATAGAGTCAGAGCTATGATTTTTCTAGTAGTCATGTACGAATGCGAGAAATGGATCATAACGAAGGCTGAACACCAAAGAATTTGAACTGTGGTGTTGGAGAGGACTCTTGAGAGTCCCTTGGACAGCAAGGAGATAAAACCAGTCACTCCTAAAGGAAATCAACAGTGAGTATTCACTGAAAGGACTGATGTTGAAGCTCCAGTACTTAGGCCCCCTGAAGGGAAGAGCTGACTCTCTTCAGACCCTGATGCTGGGAAAGACTGAGGACAAAAAGAGAAGGGAGTAGCAGAGGAGGAGATGGCTAGATAACATCCCTGACTCAGTGGACATGGGTTTGAGCAAACTCTAGGAGACAGTGAAGGACAGGGAGATCTGGTGTGCTGCAGCCCACGGGGTTGCAAAGAGTCAGACAGGACTTAACGACTGAGAAACAGGAGGTATGAACAGATACGAGCAGCGAAAGGGAAGGTCGCTCAATCAGGTCTGACTCTGTGACCCCATGGACTATACAGTCCACGGAATTCTCCAGGCCAGAATACTGGAGTGGGAAGCCGTTCCCTTCTCCAGGGGATCTTCCCAACCCAGGGGTCAAACCCAGATCTGCCTCATTGCAGGAGGATGCGCAGTGAAACTGTTATCTATTTCAGATACCTCACTTCAGATATGCTGGGATGCACCTATTTCTGGTTTTTGTTTGTTTTTGTTATAGTCGCAGCTGTTGCTGTTACAACCAGCCTGCAGGGCTTCCCATGCATCTCACTCGGGCAGGGTCTGACTGTATGTCGCCTCGTGCTCACGCCCTCTGTGCGTGCGTGCTCAGTCGCTTGAGTCGTGTCCCAGCTCTTTGCGCCCCGTGGGAGGTAGCCCGCAGGCTTCTCCCCCGTGGGGTTCTCCAGGCAGGAATACCGGAGTGGGCTGCCATGCCCTCCTCCAGGCGGCGGCCCCCACCCGGGGCCCCAGCCCTCCTCTGTCTGCTGCGCCTCTTCATCGCAGGCGGGTTCTTGACTGCTGAGCTGCCAGGGGAGCCTGCTCACTCCCGCTGTTCCACACAAAATGCTGCCTGTCTGTGACCTAGGAGAGAATAAACACTATGTAATGGTTCTGCCGCCTTGTTCTGTTATTAGAACAGGTACGAATACATTCTCCAGCAAGAGCCGTCTTGTCTCGTTGCAGCGAACAGTGTTAGGGCAAGGAGAGAGAGGAAAAGGACCGTTCATATGACAGGTGCACAGGCTTGAAGCTAGAAGCCGTGTTTAGGCAACCAGCGCAAGCCCCAGTGGGGTTCACTCACTAGAGAGGAAAGCAGAAGCAGAGAATTCCTTTGAAAATCCACCGAGGAGCAAGAAACAACAGGGGGAATTTGCAGGACCTGTAAGCATTTCTCACAGCTCCCTATAAGTGCTTGGAAAGGCGAGTCAGCTAAAGCCTTGGACACAGGAGGAATATATTTGTGCCTTCTAAATCTGGATATTAAAAGTGAATAGGCAATATAACCTCTGGGTTATGAGGTTGTAGAGCCAATTAGCAAAGCTGTCATAGTTTAGTCACACACACAGTGACTCAGGCATACACATACATCCCCCCAAACTCCCTTCCCATCCAGGCTTGCAACCATTCTATTGATTAAGTAACTGAGACACAGTGAGAGTAAGTCAAAGAATCAAGGTCATAGAGCTTGTAAGTAACTAAGTCAAAATTCAGTCCAAGCAGGTCCACCTGGAGACGGAGAACATAATCACCACAACTACACTGAATGACTCTTCTGATGAAGCACGCAAATGGTGGATGACCATACAGGTTGGTTTGCCTGGCCAATGCTGCTTAATGCTTGCTGTCCCTATATGATTATTAAGAACTCCTTCTCATGACCAAGGTGATCCAGTTTTGATAATGAATAATAAGATCACCCTGCATTGAAAGCCCCTTTCAGATCTCACGACGCTAAAAATCTAGAAAGGAAAATTGGAGCTTGATTCCATAAGGTTGTGAGGTGTCTGTGCTAATATGGAGGAACGGAATCAGCTGGGATCATTTCTCCATTTCTTCCTCCATCCGGCACTCTAGAGAATAATTAACTGAGAGTGTTGTTTTTGTTAATTGCTTCCTCTTTCTTCACACTGGACCCTGAGGAAACATTTAAGGGAGTCTGGAGCTGGAAGTGCCTCTCTTACAGCCAAGGCTGAAAGCATGGAGCCTAGGGAAGCCAACTTCTCCATCCAGAATGTTCATACTCCATTCATGTCCTCTGATTCCTGAAAGAACTCTGTGCATGTCTGGGCATCTAGAGTGCCATCAAGACACAGGTCCAAGAAAAGGCGGCTGTAGCAGCAGCATCTCCTAGGTTCCGCCAAGACACACCTGGCAGAAAATCTACAAGAATATCTGGGTGGGTAACGTCAGAATGGGGCCATCTGGCATGTTCTGTTTTCCTTCTTGCAACCTCACTCTCTTACACACTCAACCCAGAGACTTCACGTACCCAGGTGCAGCAGCTGTTTTTACTTTCTCGCAGTAACCATGCTTCTTCTCCCTTATCCCAATGGGATTATTTGAATTATAACAGAAACTGAGGTGTTTAAGCCTAAGGAAGAGCATCTGATATGGGATATCAGATATTAGCAAGTGGGTGGCGAGAGCAAGGTAGGATAATACGCCTCCCAAGCTGGGCCGAGGAGCCCCAAGCTGTCACCACCAAATGTTCCCAGTCTTCCCTTGTCGAAGATCTTCAGTTAGTAAACGCTTTGGGGGGCATAATCATTATGGGTGTCCATTATTAATGTACCAGCTCCAGTTTTGGAGAGTTTACTGTGTGGCCAGCACGCTGTTGGTGGTTTAGTTGCTAAGTCGTCTCCGACTCTTGAGACCCCGTGGACTGTAGCCCCCCAGGCTCCTCTGTCTATGGGATTCTCCAGGCAAGAATAGTGGAGTGGGTTGTCATTTGTTTCTCCAGGGCATCTTCCTGACCTAGGAATCGAACCCGAGTCTCCTGTACCGCAGGCAAATTCTTTACCAACTGAGCTATGAGGGAAGCCCAGCACTCACTACATGCTTTAAAAGCTCACTGTGTCTGTTTACTGGCAGTGCTGGGCCTTTGTTGCTGCAGGGCTTTCTCCAGTTGTGGTGAGTAGGGGCCACTCTCCAGCTGCCACGTCTGGGCTTCTGGTTGCGGTGGCTTCTCTCGTGGCATACGGGCTCTAGGGCCTGTGGGCTCGGTAGCTGTGGCCCGTGGGCTCAGAAGTTGTGGCCCGTGGGCTCGGTAGTTGCAGCTCCCAGGCTCTGGAGCACAGGCTCAATAGTTGCGGTGCAGGGGCTTAGCTGCTCTCCAGCGTGTAGAATCTTCCTGGGCCAGAGATCACACTCATGTTCCCTGCTTTGGCTCGCGGATTCTTTACCATTGAGCCACCAGGGAAGCCCTATATAACATACCTAGTAGGTTTTCACGAGCACCCTGTGTAGTGATAAAGTCTCCCTAACAGATGAAGAAATAGAGCCACAGAGATGAAGTGATTTGCCAAAAATCACGAAGCTGGTAACTGATGGAGCCGAATGTACTGTGCTTCTCCCTAATTCCGCTTTTATTCATCAGAGAAAGTTGAAACTGTTGCTTAGTCTGAAAGAGAGTAGCCAGAGGGGCTCGAGGGGCTTCCCTGGTGCCTCAGTTGGTAAAGAATCTGCCTGCAATGCAAGAGACCCCAGTTCGATTCCAGGGTTGGAAAGATCTGCTGGAAAAGGAATAGGCTACCCAGTCCAGTATTCTTGTGTTTCCCTTGTGGCTCAGCTGATAAAGAATCTGCTGGCAAGGCAGAAGGCCTAGGTTCGATCCCTGGGTTGGGAAGATCCCCTGTAGAAGGGAAAGGTTACCCACTCCAGTATTCTGGCCTGGAGAATTCCATGGAGTGTATACAGTCCATGTAGGCACAAAGAGTCAGACAAGATTGAGTGACTTTCGCTTTCAGAGGGCTTGCTGTGATTTTATTCCAAAGCAATTTGATGGTGTTATTTTGTATAAATATGCAATTTTACTCGCCTTAAAAATATCAAAAATTATTCTTGGCTGCCATATTTGCAGACCTGAGGGATATTAATATTGTAATAGCTGATGTGGGAAATGACTGACTTTAGCTAGAGTTTATACTGGGCCAGTGTGGCTTTTTGAGCCACCTCTTCTGATTTTCTTTGTTTATACTTTTAAAATGATCTTGAAACAGTAAACAACTTATAAATTTAATTAAACAGTGCTATAAAAATGACTAGAAAATTAAGATAGAGACACAAATTTTTATTTACTTATTTTATTATTTTTTATTAAAGTATAGTTGATTTATAAAGTGTTAGCAAAGCAATTCAGCAAGGTGATTCAGTTACACATATAGACATGTTCTTCTCCATCATGGTTTATTATGGGATACTGGATGTATTCCCCGTGTTGCCCGGTGGGGCCTTATCTCTCTGTTCTTTGTGCACGGGAGTTTGTATCTGCTGATTTATACCCCACCCCCCTTTGGTGACCGTAAGACTGGTTCCTACGTCTGTGACTCTGTTTCAGCTTCATAAAAGAATGCATTTGAAGCATATTTCGGATTCCATATATAGGTGATATCACATGGTGTCTGTCCCTCTCTTTCTGACTTGCTTCATTTGGTATAACAATTGTAGGGAAGGAGACACAAAATTTGCAGGATGGTATGATTTTTAAATTACCAGCGCTGGAGCCAGCCTACCTAAGTGGGTTTCCAAGTCTGCTGCTTATTAGCATTGGGGCCATGCGCAAATTCCTAACTTTGTGTGTCTCGTGGTAAAATAGAGTTGTAGTGAGAATTAAATGGGTTAATATGTGTCTTAAAAGAATGACTAGGACAGTAAGTGTTCAATAAGTATTTAATATCATTATCATTAATGAAGACAGAGACAAAAAGGTAGATATTTATGATACTGAGGCTCAGAAGGCAAAGAATCTGCCTGCAATGCAGGAGGCCCAGGTTCAGTCCCTGGGTTGGGAAGATCCCCTGGGGAAGGGAATGGCAACCCACTCCAGTGTTCTTGCCTGGAGGATTCCATGGACAGGGGAGCTCAGCGGGCTCCAGACCATGGGGCTGCAGAGTTACACACAGCTGAGCGACCAGCACTAACACTGCCGTTCTAAAAGTCACAGTTGATTTTCCAAGTCTGTCGGTATCTGAACTCTTCTTATAATTAAGGTGAGCATGCCTCGTTTGACATTGCCTAAGGATTTCAATCAGAATCAACATTTAGTTCACACTTTGAAGGCTCTTGTTTCTAACTTCATTTAGCGTCTAGTTAGGGCTTAAAGCAATGGCACCCCACTCCAGTACTCTTGCCTGGAAAATCCCATGGATGGAGGAGCCTGGTAGGCTGCAGTCCATGGGGTTGTTAAGAGTTGGACACAACTGAGCGACTTCACTTTCATTCTTCACTTTCATGCATTGGAGAAGGAAATGGCAACCCACTCCAGTGTTCTTGCCTGGAGAATCCCAGGGACGGGGGAGCCTGGTGGGCTGCTGTCTATGGGGTCACACAGAGTCGGACACGACTGAAGCGACTTAGCAGCAGCAGCAGCAGGGCTTAAAGGGTACAACATACCCTCTACCTCAAATATGAGGACAGAGTGAGCTAAATATGCCTCATTGAGAGTCTGCATGTAAGTGGGTCAGTTTGTTCTTTGAATTTTCTCAGTATGGGCTTCTCTCCTCTTTCTTCCTCTGGCCTTCCCTCCCTTCCTCTGCTCTTCTTTCCTCCCTTCCTCCCTTCTCTTTTCCTTCCTTGCGAGCAAGGAATAATAAAGAGAAAATAGCTATTAAAGATAGGACACACTTTCTTTGCTAACTTAAGAAAGGTTACATTAGGCCCATCCCACGTCCAACTCTTTGCGACCCCATGGACTGTAGCCCACCAGGCTCTTCAGTCCATGGGATTCTCCAGGCAAGAACACAGGAGGGGGTTGCCATTTCCTTCTCCAGGAGATCTTCCTGACCCAGGGATCGAACCCGGGTCTCCTGCATGGCAGGTAGACGCTGTACCCTCTGAGCTACCAGGGAAGCTTGAAAGGCTCATCATAAATCAACCTCCTTGAGAGCAACACCCTCAGATTCCAAGAGCTTATGCTAGTCCCAGGATTTCTGAATCCCCTGGTTCCCGAGGCTGGTTTAGCAAAGGTCAAAAGGACAAGCAGTAGCTGCCCACAGGCACCCTCTGGGTGTTTTCCCCCCTTAACTCCAGTGGTCATCTTAGACAAAATCAAATTCTGCTTCTCATTCTATAATAGACATTTTCCCCACATACATAATTTCCCTTCAAAATGGAATGATGATATTTCAGTGAATAAAAGAGCCTCTTAAAATCCTTATTTGTCCCACAAGTGTGACTGCTTTCCAATGTTAAAGAAAATCCATCTTGGTTTTACATCATTGGAAGATTTATGCACCAATGGACATAATGATAACATATTATTTGGAAGCATCAGGTTCTTAGAAAAGCTGTGGGATTCCTTCAACAAATGTGTGCCCTTGAGTATCTGAGCTGCTGGAGGTTCTACAAAAAATAGGTGTTGATTATGATTTTGCTTTCCTAAGACAGAGCTACATTCTTACATTTAAAATGAATAACCAACAGGGACCTACTGTACAGCTCAAGGAACTCCGCTCAGTGTTACGCGCCATCCTGGATGGGGGCAGGGCTTGGGGGAGAATAGATGCGCGTATATGCGTGGCTGAGTCATTCTCAGTATGGGCTTCTCTCCTCTTTCTTCCTCTGGCCTTCCCTCCCTTCCTCTGCTCTTCTTTCCTCCCTTCCTCCCTTCTCTTTTCCTTCCTTGCGAGCAAGGAATAATAAAGAGAAAATAGCTATTAAAGATAGGACACACTTTCTTTGCTAACTTAAGAAAGGTTACATTAGGCCCATCCCACGTCCAACTCTTTGCGACCCCATGGACTGTAGCCCACCAGGCTCTTCAGTCCATGGGATTCTCCAGGCAAGAACACAGGAGGGGGTTGCCCTTTCCTTCTCCAGGAGATCTTCCTGACCCAGGGATCGAACCCGGGTCTCCTGCATGGCAGGTAGACGCTGTACCCTCTGAGCTACCAGGGAAGCTTGAAAGGCTCATCATAAATCAACCTCCTTGAGAGCAACACCCTCAGATTCCAAGAGCTTATGCTAGTCCCAGGATTTCTGAATCCCCTGGTTCCCGAGGCTGGTTTAGCAAAGGTCAAAAGGACAAGCAGTAGCTGCCCACAGGCACCCTCTGGGTGTTTTCCCCCCTTAACTCCAGTGGTCATCTTAGACAAAATCAAATTCTGCTTCTCATTCTATAATAGACATTTTCCCCACATACATAATTTCCCTTCAAAATGGAATGATGATATTTCAGTGAATAAAAGAGCCTCTTAAAATCCTTATTTGTCCCACAAGTGTGACTGCTTTCCAATGTTAAAGAAAATCCATCTTGGTTTTACATCATTGGAAGATTTATGCACCAATGGACATAATGATAACATATTATTTGGAAGCATCAGGTTCTTAGAAAAGCTGTGGGATTCCTTCAACAAATGTGTGCCCTTGAGTATCTGAGCTGCTGGAGGTTCTACAAAAAATAGGTGTTGATTATGATTTTGCTTTCCTAAGACAGAGCTACATTCTTACATTTAAAATGAATAACCAACAGGGACCTACTGTACAGCTCAAGGAACTCCGCTCAGTGTTACGCGCCATCCTGGATGGGGGCAGGGCTTGGGGGAGAATAGATGCGCGTATATGCGTGGCTGAGTCCCTTTGCTGATCACCTGAAAGTTCCACTATATCTTAATACAAAGTAAAAAGTTTAAAGTTTGAAAAAAAAAAAAAAACAGTTCACTGTCTTATGCACACTGAAGTGTGACTACACACTGAAATCTTTTGTAGAGTTTCAGCAAATACTGATATTTGGCTTCCAGCCCCCGAGATGCTGAATTAATCAGTTTGATCAATGGGGCTCTAGAAAGTGTGCCAGATGGTTCTAATGGACAGCCACGGTGGAAACTCTGCTTTAGAGGAATTATTTTCAGTCTGGGAAGACTGAGCTGCAGAAAGACTAGAAAGAAACCTGTGCATGTCAGTCCCTGCCCTGCCTTTTTTATTACAATTTATTTTTTGACTCCTGAATAGTTTAGAAATATGTAATTAATTTCCAATTATGTTATTTCTCATAATTTTATTACTGATTTCAAATTAACCACACTGTAGTCTGAGTCTTATCTGTGTAACCAACCTTTTAAAATTTGCACTTTAAAAGTTTCTCCCAGGGACCTCATTGGCGGTCCAGTGGCTAAGACTCCACGCTCCCAACACAGGGGGCCTGGGTTTGACCCCTGGTCAGGGGACTAGAGCTCACGTACTGCAACTCAGACCTGGTGCAGCTGAATAAATAAAAATAAATATTGAAAAAAGTTTCTCACAAGCCAAATGGATACTTCAAAATGATATTAAGAAGATATTACGTATTGACTCTGCTTTGTACACTACTTTATCCACAGTAGTTACTGTATGTAAACAGACCTAATTTAACTTCAAGTAAACCTTATGAGATAAGTTTATTTATTATTTTTATAATAAGTTATTACATTATATAAAGCTACATTTTTATAAAGTTATTCCATTATAAGTTATGTAATTATTTTTCTAGCTTTCCGATGAAGTCAGTTGGCAGAGTCACACTCCAGAACACCTATGTAGTATCTCAGACCGTGTTTTTAGTCACTAAGTTAAACATGAGTTATAATTTCATTAATAATATCCTAGAATTTCCCAAGTATCTTTTAAGAAGAAGTGAAGTCGCTCGGTCATGTCCGACTCTTTGTGACCCCATGGACTGTAGTCTACAAGGCTCCTCTGTCCATGGAATTTTTCAGGCAAGAGTACTGGAGTGGGTTGCCATTTCCTTCTCCAGGGGATCTTCCCCACCCAGGGATCGAACCTGGGTCTCCCGCATTGCAGGCAGACACTTTACTGTCTGAGCCACCAAATCACCCATCTTTTAAGAAGGACTTTCCAAATGTTAGTATACGTTCTTTTGTCTTTGTGATAGTTAGGTGGGTTAATATTGAAAAGTGTAATATCCTCTTTTTAAATTTTAAAAAGTTAATTGGAGCGTAACTGCCCCACGACGTGGTTTTCGTTTCTGCTGCACAGCAGGTCTCAGCCGTCTGTGTCCACACACCCCTTCCTCCTGAGCCTCCCGACCGCCTGCTGCCCAGCCCCGCTGGGCCGTCAGGGCGCCAGGCCGGGCTCCCGGGGCGGCCCGCTTGACCACGTGGGAACTCTGGCACACGGAATGATCAGTTAGGGGCAAAGTTAACCAGGGTTATTGCTTTTAAAATTGTTCACTGCTTCCCTCGATTCTGTGTTCAGTGTGGGTTGAAGGCAGTTTCTTCCCATGGACACTGGGGTAACAATTGACTTAAACATTTATCCTTTTCCTACAGATCTGAGGACCCACCCCACCCCGGCGATGGCTGGAGGAAGGAATAGTACAACAGTCACAGAGTTCGTTCTCTTGGGGTTCTCTGAGTTTCCACAGCTCACCGCTGTCCTCTTTTCAATATTCCTAGGGGTCTACCTGGCGACAGTGTCTTGGAACCTGGGGCTCATTGCCCTCATCAGGATGGACTCCCGTTTGCACACGCCTATGTACTTTTTCCTCAGTAACCTGTCCTTGCTGGACACTTGCTACGTTTCCACCATAGCTCCCAGAATGCTCTCAGACTTCTTCAGGAAGCGTAAGCGCATCTCCTTTCCGGGCTGCGCCGTGCAGTACCTCTTGTTCTCTAGCCTGGGTCTGACTGAGTGCTGTCTGCTGGCGGCCATGGCTTATGATCGCTACGTCGCCATTTGCAGCCCTCTGCTCTACACAGCAACCATGTCCCCCTCTCTCTGCGTGCAGATGGTGGCAGGATCGTGTATAGCTGGATTCCTTGGCTCGTTCATTCAGCTGTGTGCCTTACTTCAGCTCCACTTCTGTGGACCAAACATCATCAACCATTTCTTCTGCGACCTGCCCCAACTGCTGGCCCTATCCTGCTCAGACACCTTGTTCTTTCAAGTCATGACATCTGTGCTCACAGTCATATTTGGGCTCATGTCTGTCTTGGTTATCATGATATCCTATGGCTACATTGTCGCCACCATTGTGAAGATCACTTCAGCTGAAGGCCGGTCCAAAGCCTTCAACACTTGTGCTTCCCACGTGACAGCAGTGGCCCTATTCTTTGGCTCGGGTATCTTTGTTTATATGTACCCGAATTCTGGCGGTTCCTCGAGCCAAAACAAGCTGGCGTCTGTCTTGTACACTGTTATAATCCCTATGCTAAATCCATTGATCTACAGCTTGCGGAACAAGGAAATCAAAGATGCCCTAAACGTATGGAGGAAGAGACTCTTTTTCTGGTGTTACTGACTATGGAATTTATATCAGCTGTACGCTGTAGGAGAAATGTCAACTAAAACATTGATCCACAACTCTCCTAACTGCAGAGTGAGTTATAATTACTATTGTCTTCTGATGTAAACCCATGGCTAGTGCAAGGAGAGGACAATACGTGAGAAGTATCTGGAAGTTCATTATCACCATGCTTCATCAGTGATGACCTAATATATCAATAGGTCAAGAAATTCATGAGCATTTTTGTAGCTAGTTATGATGACGTGACTCTTCCAGTTCAATGTTCCATCCTTTAGCATGGACTGCAAGGAGATCCAACCAGTCCATTCTGAAGGAGATCAACCCTGGGATTTCTTTGGAAGGAATGATGCTAAAGCTGAAACTCCAGTACTTTGGCCACCTCATGGGAAGAGTTGGCTCATTGGAAAAGACTCTGATGCTGGGAGGAATTGGGGGCAGGAAGAGAAGGGGACGACCAAGGATGAGATGGCTGGATGGCATCACGGACTCGATGGACATGAGTCTGAGTGAACTCCGAGAGATGGTAATGAACAGGGAGGCCTGGCGTGCTGCGATTCATGGGGTCGCAAAGAGTCGGACACGACTGAGCAACTGAACTGAACTGAACTGAACTGAACCTCAAGGACAAATGGTGCCAGCAGACCAAGTAGATCAAGGTTGCCAGGAGACCAGCAAGCCTCCCCATAGTATCTCACTTTAGGCAGGACAGGAATTACTATTAGTACCGAGCTCTTTTAAGAAAGAATTTCCTAACTCATTCTGTTAGTTCTCTCATCTAACCTATTCTTTCCCCTCTGCTGCTGCTGCTGCTGCTGCTGCTAAGTCACTTCAGTCATGTCCGACTCTGTGCGACCCCATAGATGGCAGCCCACCAGGCTCCCCCGTCCCTGGGATTCTCCAGGCAAGAACTGGAGTGGGTTGCCATTTCCTTCTCCACTTTCCCCTCTGGAAATCATGAATTCATTACTTCATTTATGGACTTGTTCAAAGCAAAAATAAACATAACAGAGCAAAGATTTGTTAACTTCATACAAAAACAAATTTGTTGCAACAAGAATGCTCAACATGTCTGTCATAGTTGAGATTTGGTTGATCGGTTGGCTTATTAGAGACACTTAGACAATTTTTAAATCTGTTATTGCTATACGGTCATCTCTGTTCTTCCTTCTTCACTGTGTAACTTGAAAAGGGAATCAGAACATGGCCCTTTGCTGGTGAGATGGTCTAGTGCCTGATTTTGGCACATCCAACAATGTCTTTATGTTAATTTTTTTGTTGTTTTTTGCTTTTTGAGTAGATCAGGTCTCCACCAGGAAGTTGTTTTTCCAATAATTAACACGTGGAAAGTGGTTGGTAAAATTAGCTATAAGAAGCTGATACATGAGAAAAGTCTGGTAGATGTATTGTGGTACATGAGAAAGTCTCGATTTGTCTGTTTCCCTCGTAACCTTGGTTGGAATTGTTACAAGGTGCAGAGAAATCCTCAAGTACTGAGGCTGGGACAGAAAGCACTCTTGCTTATTTTCTGGTAGGATTCTGATTTTTATAATCTTTAGGCCAGAAATAAAAAATATAATTCAGGAGACTATTCTTGGTAAAAGGCATTCTGTTCATTTTTCCTTTTATGTTCAGAAGGGAAAATTCAAAATCCCCAGGAATATTCATGTGGTAAGAACTAAAAGCAAGTGTTGGACACCTGTAGGCAGCACAGCTTGAAGTTTCTGCTTCTAGGACTCCGTGTTCCTGAGTCCCAGAAAACTCCGCGTTCCTGAGTCCCAGACAACTCGGCGTTCCTGAGTCCCAGACAACTCCGCGCTCCTGAGTCCCAGACAACTCCGCGCTCCTGAGTCCCAGACAACTCTGCATTCCTGAGTTACAGTTATTGGATAGGAATTTGTCAAGGCAAGCTAGATATATAGGATGGTAGACATAGGTTTGATCTAATGTCTTTTTCAGTACTAACATCTATTAGTAAGTATCCCATTCAGATCTTCCTCAGCTTTAGCCTAATGACCAAGACTGGACTGTTGAGACTAGATCGGAGTTGAGGAAGAAAAGTAACTCCTGAAATGCCACATATTTTGCCTGGTTGGATCCTTAACATTTTTATGGCCAAATATAACTATGATCTCTGATATCCCTGCTTAAAATCAATGTCACAGCCAGCAGAGAAGTTTCATTATGTAAAATTTCAAATTGCTTCAATTACAAAAAACATGATCTTCATGAAAGAGTGATAAGGTCCTTAAATAAGGGGAGCATATTTACACAGAATACCTGGGTACCTTTTATTCTGACTTTCAGATTACCGAAAGACATAGGTGTTTAGGACATAGAATCCCTGTGTAGGAATTTCTCAAGAATGATAAAGGTTCTGAGATTAATCAGTCATGACAGAGGCTGAGTAATCAGACGAATTCCTAAGCAGTACTCTGTTCTTGTTTTTCTGTAACTACATGAGATGAACATTTTTTGTCTTGATGATCTTTTTAAAGAGACCAGGATAGTTTTCGTAAATTTGTACTAGGGGAAAGTAAAAGACTCCTGCTCCTTGGAAGGAAAGCTATGACAAACCTAGACAGTATATTAAAAAGCAGAGACATCATTTTGCCAACAAAGGTCTGTATAGTCAAAGCTATGGTTTTTCCAGTAGTCAAGTACTGATTTGAGAGTTGGAGCTTAAAGAAAGCTGGGCACTGAAGAATTGATGCTTTTGAACTCTGGTGCTAGAGAAGGCTCTTGAGAGTCCCTTGGTGGACTGCAAGGACATAAAATCAGGATTGCTTAAAGGAAATCCATACCGAATATCCACTGGAAGGATTGCTGCTGAAGCTGAAGTTCCAATACTTCCTTCTCCAGGAGATCTTCCTGATCCAAGGATTGAACCTGGTCTCCTGCATTGCAGGTGGATTCTTTACTGAAAACGGAGAGAAAGGCAAATTGAAACTACAGTGGGGTACCACCAGTCAGAATGGCCATCATTAAAAAGTCTACAAATAACAAATGCTGAGACGGATATTGATAAAAGGGACCCCCTCCTGTATTGAGGGACCCCCCCTCCCTGTTGATGGGAATGTAAGTTTGTGCAGCCACTGTGGAAAAGAGTATGGGGTGTCCTCAGAAAACTAAAAATAGAATTACCACATGATCCAGAAATCCCCCTCCTGGGCATATATCCAGACAAAATTATAATTAAAACAGATACATGGACTCCTATGTGCATAGCAGCCCTATACACAATAGCCACAGCTGGAAACAACCTAATGCCCATTAACAGAGGACCAGATGAAGACGACGTGGTGCAGATACACCCTGGAATAGTACTCTGCCATGAAAAGAACAGAACAGCACCACTTGCAGAAACAGGCATGCAACCGAGAGCGCCATCCTAAGCAAAGTCAGTCAGAAATAACGCCCTGTGATATCACTTATGTAGGAGACCAGCAGTGGCCTGAGAATGGATCAGATAGGGAGGCATCAGTGTGCCTGCAAACAGGGCCTTTTGCCTGGGCAAGGGGGCTCCTTGCAAACAAGCGCCCTCTTGCCTGAAGCCTGTTCACGAACCCCTAATGGTTAGCGACCCTCTCGCAAACGAGGGGTCTCTCGCCCTCCCTGAAAAGTAGGAGGAAGCTGGGGCCCTGAACAGGCTTCTTAGTAAACATGTGAAGGTCACTTTCTCCCGCTGTGCTGCAATCGCAATGTTGTGCTTATATGGTAAAAGAATGCAGTGCTTCGCTTCTTGGATTGCTTCCCAGAACTGGACTATAAAAATAAACTGCAAGGGGTCTTGCGCAGATTTGTTCCTCCGGCCGGAGTTGTGTGTATGTCTGTCCTTTGTGTGTCTGTGTCTCTTGGTCATTTCACTCGCGACATCTGGCGCCCAACGTGGGGCACGAGCTCGAGTGAAACCGGAAGGGTGAGTACCCCTCGGGGATGGTAGATCCAAGGCAGGGGAACTTCCGGGAAAATTATGGGGAACTCCCCATCAGCAAAGGCACAATGCATGGAGTTAGTCAAAGGGCTTCTCCACTCCATCGGGGTTAAGGCATCCAGTCGCTGTTTGTCGGAGTTATTCCGCCTCGTGGAGCAACATTGCTATTGGTTTCAATGTCAAGCAAAAGTACAATTGAACTTAAAAGACTGGAAAATGGTACAAAAGGAGTTGCATCGGCAACATCAAAAGGGTAACATAATTCCTTTGAAAATGTGGACACTGTGTAATGCTATTACACAGGCTCTTACTTTACTATCTACAGAGTGAAATAAAATCTGCCAAGGCAGAAGCTATTTATGAGGAAGTTCCCAGTGGAGAACAAAGCGCTGCTGCTGTAAGCGGTGCCACGGAGGCTACCGCGCCGCCGCCGTCCGGGGAGGAGGGGTCTAACGCAGAATCTGATAGTTCCGCCTCGTCATCCTCTTCATCAGCGGCTGATGGCCAGGTGGAAAAAATGACTCGGTTATTTCCACAGTGGTGGAAAAATCCATGGGATTTTCCAGGCAAGAGTACTGGAGTGGGGTGCCATTGCTTTAAGCCCTAACTAGACGCTAAATGAAGTTAGAAACAAGAGCCTTCAAAGTGTGAACTAAATGTTGATTCTGATTGAAATCCTTAGGCAATGTCAAACGAGGCATGCTCACCTTAATTATAAGAAGAGTTCAGATACCGACAGACTTGGAAAATCAACTGTGACTTTTAGAACGGCAGTGTTAGTGCTGGTCGCTCAGCTGTGTGTAACTCTGCAGCCCCATGGTCTGGAGCCCGCTGAGCTCCCCTGTCCATGGAATCCTCCAGGCAAGAACACTGGAGTGGGTTGCCATTCCCTTCCCCAGGGGATCTTCCCAACCCAGGGACTGAACCTGGGCCTCCTGCATTGCAGGCAGATTCTTTGCCTTCTGAGCCTCAGTATCATAAATATCTACCTTTTTGTCTCTGTCTTCATTAATGATAATGATATTAAATACTTATTGAACACTTACTGTCCTAGTCATTCTTTTAAGACACATATTAACCCATTTAATTCTCACTACAACTCTATTTTACCAC
>SJYT01056784.1:43879-154152 GCA_006410635.1 Cephalophus harveyi
TATCATTTTGCTATTTTTACTGTGCTTGTCTCTGCTAGAGGCTTTCATACTTCAACAGTTCTGATGGATCATCATCCTGATGTACTCATATTCCTATGCCCTTCTAACTTTTTTGTTCTATCCTTAGAATCTCTAGAATGGGAGCATTGCCGGGGCCACTGACCTTTCACAGTTATGAATTACTCTGGTTTTGTTATCATGGACTGGAGTCCAGATCATGGACAGTTTTTAGAAAAATGATCTAACAGATCCCTCAAATGGCATCGTATCAATAACACCTTAATGGGTAATGACAATGAAACGGTTAAATGGCAACAGTTTGCACTGGTTCCTCATCAATTTCAATTAAAAGGTTATCCACATATTCAAGGGGACATTTGGTAATTATGGGCTATGTCTGGAAATCTTATTATATGGTCGGGGAATTATACTCTGAAGGTCACAGATGCATCGGGTCCATTTCATGTTAATTTGCATGTTACTAAATCTTATTTTGCTATGGCTTGTGTGAAATATCCATTTGCACTGTTGTATGGGAATTGGACCTGGAAGGAAACTTTGGGAACTATATCTTATGTATATTGCAGTTTGACTCAATGTATAAATAGATCTTGGTGGAATCGATTTGAAAATCAAAACAATGATATTAAGTCACTATTGATTGTTAAAGCTAGAATAGAACTATGGCTGCCTGTCAATTTGACAAGACCATGGTCGGACTCTTTTGCTGTTTCTCATCTGGTGACCGCTATGCAAACCTTGCTTCATCAATCTCGCCGGATGCTAGGAATCATCATAGCCTCTGTTCTTGCCGTCGCCTCAGTTACTGCAACGGCCGCAATGGCAGGACTTGCTTTGCAACAAGAAATCCAGACCGCTGATTTTGTTCGCAATTGGCATAAGGACTCTCACCTGTTATGGCAACAACAACGAGATTTAGATGCTCAACTTGCAACTGATGTCCTCAATCTTCAACATACTGTTTCTTGGCTTGGGGATCAATTAACTGTCTTGTCTACTAGAAGCATGTTAAAATGTGATTGGAACTCTTCCCAGATATGTATCACCCCAGTGTCATTCAATTTGAGTATAGGGTGGGAAAAGGTAAAGCGATCATTAATAGGGCATCAGAACATTACTGTGGAAATAATGAAGTTAGAACAGCAAATATTATCTACTTTCAGTAGAACCTTGCCTGACATTAATGAATCTGATTTGTTACAGAGTCTACAAGAGGGACGGAATAGTTTAAATCCTCTCGGGCATGTATCCACACTTATTGGAACTACTTTTGGGAACACTGCACTTATATTGTTTTTATGCTGTATTGCTTTTTTAGTCTTCCGGTGCTGGCGCAGAAGGTAACAACTGAAAAAGGAAAAGCAACACCTCCAAGCCGCTTTACAAATTGCTATTGCATCTAAGAAATAAGGGGGAGATGTAGGAGACCAGCCTACCTCCGGCCGGAGTTGTGTGTATGTCTGTCCTTTGTGTGTCTGTGTCTCTTTGTCATTTCACTTGTGGCAACTTATATGTGGAATCTAAATGTAACACAGATGAGCCTATCTATGAAATGGAACTAAAGAGCCTCTTGATGAAAGTGAAAAAGGACAGTGAAAAAGCTGGCTTAAAACTCAACATTCAAAAAATGAAGATCATGGCATCCAGTCCCATCTCTTTATGGCAAAGAGATGGGTAAGCAATGGAAATAGTGACAGACTTTATTTTATTGGACTTTGAGTCACTGCAGACAGTGACTACAGCCGTGGAATTTAAAGATTGCTCCTTGGAAGAAAAGCTATGACCAACCTACACATCATATTAAAAAGAAGAGACATTACTTTGCCAACAAATGTCCATCTAGTCAAAGCTATGGTTTTTCCAGTAGTCATGTATGGATGTGAGAGTTGGGCCATAAAGAAGACTGAGAGCCGAAGAATTGATGTTTCTGAACTGTGGTGTTGGAGAAGACTCTTGAGAGTCCCTTGGACTGCAAGGAGATCCAACCAGTCCATCCTAAAGGAGATCAGTCCTGAATATTCATTGGAAGGACTGAGGCTGAAGTTGAAGCTCCAATACTTTGGCCACCTGATGTGAAGAACTGACTCATTGGCAAAGACCCTGAAGCTGGAAAAGATTCGAAGGCAGGAGGAGAAGGGGATGACAGAGGATGAGATGATTGGATGGCATCACAGACTCAATGAACATGAGTTTGAGCAAGCTCCGTGAGATGGTGAAGGACAGGGAGGCCTGGAGTGCTGCAGTCCATGGGGTCACAAGGCGTGCGTGCTAAGTTGCTTCAGTTGTGTCTGACTGTCTGCAACACTATGGCCTGCAGCCTGCCAGGCTCCTCTATCCATGGGATTCTCCAGGCAAGAATACTGGAGTGGGCTGCTGTTCCCTCCACCAGGAGATCTTCCCGACCCAGGGGTGGAACCCACGTCCCTCAGGTCTGCCTGCATTGGCAGCTGGGTTCTCTACCACTAGCATCACCTGGGAAGCTCACTTTAGCATAGAGAACTAAATTCAAAATCCTATGAGAAACCATAATGAATATTCAAAAAATGTATATGTATGTATAACAGAATTGCTTTGCTGTACAAAAGTAATTAACACAGTGTTGTAAATCAACTATATTTCAATAAATGAAATGTATGAGTTTCAGACCCTTACAGTCTATGCTTAGCCTGGTGGCTCAGATGGTAAAGCGTCTGTCTACAACGCAGGAGACCTGGGTTCGATTCCTGGGTCGGGAAGATCCCCTGGAGAAGGAAATGGCAATCTACTCCAGTACTATTGCCTGGAAAATCCCATGGACAGAGGAGCCTGGTAGGCTACAGTCCATGAGGCCGCAAAGAGTCGGACACGACTGAGCGACTTCACTTCACAGTCTATGCTTAGCCTAGCACCTTGGGCGTGGACTCCCCAGAGAGAGACTCCACAAGCACTTTGTCCAGCCAGCAGCACTGGCCAGCTCCTCTCCTTGGTGAATGAGGTGCAGAGTTCTCACAGAGCCTTAGGGAATAGATAATGGGAGGTCATTTTTGAGCTCCCCTAGAGAGTCAGTGGTATTATTAGCAGCTGCTTCTGGGTGCCAGGATTTTGTGCTTTTTTTTTATTGCACTCTTCTGTGTTCTTCTAGCTTCCCTTGTATTTATCTTAAATTAAGTTGAAAAGAATCAAGGGCAGAGAAGTGCCCTAGAAGGGTAGAGTGGAGCTAGAAAGACAAGCCCCTGGAGTCTTGCTTACTGTCTACCCGCTGGCAGCTGCACTGTGCTTAGAGAGGACGTTCAGATTCCTTTCAGCCATTCAAAAGTCGCCAAGAACATCTTCTGACTACCTCTTATAAATTCACCAGAGAGATTTATATTTGGAGTTGATGAAAATAACCTTTGATACATAGTTGAAGAAAAGCCTCCAAACCATGCAAAGCAGGACCACGAAGGCTCATTCCATGAACATGCATGCCTTGTGACTGCAGTAATAAAGGTGTTCTCTTATTAGATCATTCTGTCTGATCTCACCATTGGGAGAGAGCGCTGTCCCATCCAGAATGGATGGATAAAGATAAAAAGCAAGTCCGTGACATGGGCATATTCATAAACAGAGAGAAGCAAGACTTGACAGGTAGCCTTGGAAAGTAAAGAGCAGAAAGGGAGTTACTGATGGAGCCACACCCTGATGAGATTGCAGGCGAATAGCTTTATCCTTGGAAGGGAAGACAAATTATTTATTTGAAATAGGCATGACTGTTGTAAGAATGAGTACCAGTACTGATAAACTTAGGAGCCAGAATAAGCCTAGCGGACTTGATTGTCATGGAAAACAATGGCAAAGGCAACCATTAAGAAGAACACACGTGCTTCACTCTAAAACTGCAGAATTCAAGACTCTGCACACCGTCTGCAGCAGCGCCTGGTGTTCCAGGTTTTCCCTGATGCTGTCTCTGTCACTACGGGTACTTGGGGGAAAAATACAAACCCTGAACTCCATAAGCATGTGTTACTCTCCTTTATTCTCACAGCTGTGACACTTGCGTCTCTCTGTGGGGGATCAAGGACACATATCATCCCAAATAATAGACGAAGGACTGACGCTTAGAGGCTGCAGCACACTGTCCAGAATTATGGTGGGAATGCAAGGAAGCCGCCAGTGTGCGTAAGGGATCTTTTCTTGAGTGATGGAAATGTTCTAAAAGTGGGTTGTGGGATGATTTCAGTCTACTAAAATTATTGCACACTTAAAATGGATGGATTTATGATATGCGAGCTATACTTTAACAAAACTCTTGAAAATAAAAATAAAATGAGAAGAAAAAAATAAATATCTTGAAGCAAGACTTGGCTAAAAGACTGTGACAATGTCCTGTTCTATTCTGAACCACAGAAATGAGCTTAGAATAAGTCTTCAGTCAGCAGGCCTGACAGGTATTCACACATTCCTCCATTTAGCGGGCATTTAGTGGACACTTCCTGATGGGCTAAGTGATGAGAGAGAATGAGAAATCACACTGGGGTTTCCCCGGGGCCTCAGTGGAGGGGAATCCACCTGCCAGTGCAGGAGGCCGGGCTTCGATCCCTGGGCTGGGAAGATTCCCTGGAGAAGGAAATGGCAATCCACTCCACTATTCTTGCCCGGAGAATCTCATGGAGCCTGGCGTGCAGTCACAAAGAGTCGGACATGAGTGAGTGATTAAACAGCAACAACTTCCCCAGGAATTTCACTCTCTAGTAGGGGACATGATGTAAAAATAAATAATTTCAATGTGATGTGATCAAATGCAAAATTAATAGTACATGTAAAGGATGTGACGTTTTTGAATCTTGCCTATAATGTTCAAGGAGTTCATGATCTGAGCCACAGTCAGCTTCTGGTCTTGTTTTTGTTGACTGTATAGAGCTTCTCCATCTTTGGCTGCAAAGAATATAATCAATCTGATTTCCATATTGACCATCTGGGGATGTCCACATGTAGAGTCTTCTCTTGAGTCATTGGAGAGGGTGTTTGCTATGAGCAGTGTGTTCTCTTGGCAAAACTCTATTAGCCTTTGCCCTGCTTCATTTTGTACTCCAAGGCCAAACTTGCCTGTTATTTGAGGGATCTGACCTCCTACTTTTGCATTCCAATCCCTTATGATGAAAAGAACATCTTTTTTGGATATTAGCTCTAGAAGATCTTGTAGATCTTCATAGAATCATTCAACTTCAGTTTCTTCAGCATTACTGGTTGGAGCATAGACTTGGATTACCATGATATTGAATGGTTTGCCTTGGAAACAAACAGAGATCATTGTGTCATTTTTTGAGATTGCATTCAAGTACTGCATTTCAGAATCTTTTGTTGACTATGATGGCTACTTCATTTCTTCTAAGGGATTCCTGCTCACAGTAGTAGATATAATGGTCATCTGAGTTAAATTCACCCATTCCAGTCCATCCTAGTTCACTGATTCCTAAAATGCTGATGTTCACTCTTGCCATCTCCTGTTTGACCATTTCCAATTTGCCTTGATTCATGGACCTAACATTCCAGGTTCCTATGCATTATTGCTCTTTACAGCATCGGACTTTACTTCCATCACCAGTCACATCCACAGCTGGGCGTTGTTTTCACTTTGGCTCTGTCTCTTCATTCTTTCTGGAGTTATTTCTCCATTCTTCTCCTTATCAAAAAATTCAGATTTAAAATTAAGAAAATAGGGAAAACCACTAGACCATTCAGGTATGACCTAAATCAAATCCCTTACGATTATACAGTGGAAGTGAGAAATAGATTCAAGGGATTAGCTCTGACAGACAGAGTGCTTGAAGACCTATGGACAGAGGTTCGTGACATTGTACAGGAGACAGGGAGCAAGACCATCACCAAGGAAAAGAAATGGAAAAAGGCAAAATGGCTGTCTGAGGAGGACTTACAAATAGCTGAGAAAAGAAGAGAAGCAAAATGCAAATGAAAAAAAGAAAGGTATACTCATTTAAATGCAAAGTTCCAAAGAGTAATAAGGAGCGATAAGAAAGACTTCCTCAATGACCAATGCAAAGAAATAGAGGAAAACAATAGAAAAGGAAAGACTAGAAATCTCTTCAAGAAAATTAGAGATACCAAGGGAACATTTCATGCAAAGATGGGCTCAGGAAAGGAGAGAAATGGTCTGGACCTAACAGAAGCATTCTAAGCATATTAAGAAGAGGTGGCAAGAATACAAAGAAGAACTATGCAAAAAAGGTCTTCACCACCCAGATAACCATGATGGTGTGATCACTCACCTAGAGCCCAACATCCTGAAGTGTGAAGTCAAGTGGGCCTTAGTAAGCATCACTAGGAACAAAGCTAGTGGAGATAATGGAATTCCAGTTGAGCTATTTCAAATCCTGAAAGATGATGCTGTGAAAGTGCTGCACTCAATATGCCAGCAAATTTGGAAAACTCAGCAGTGGTCACAGGACTGGAAAAGGCCAGTTTTCATTTCAATCCCAAAGAAAGGCAATGCCAGAGAATGTTCAAACTACCACACAATTGCACTGATCTCACACAGTAGCAAAGTAATGCTCAAAATTCTCCAAGCTACATCAATACCATCTTCCAAAGTGGCTGTATCAATTTACAGGGGTAGGATAGGGAGGGAGATGGGAGGGAGTTTCAAAAGGGAGGGGATATATGTACACCTATGGCTGATTCATGTTGAGGTTTGACAGAAGACATCAAAATTCTGTAAAGCTATTATCCTTCAATAAAAAATAAATTAATTAAAAAAATTTTTCCAAGCTAGGCTTCAACAGTACATGAATCATGAACTTCCATATGTTCAAGCTGGATTTAGAAAAGGCATAGAAACCAGAGATTGAATTGCCAACATTCATTGGGTCATTGAAAAAGCAAGAGAGTTCCAGAAAAACACTATTTCTGTTTTATTGATTATGCCAAAGCCTTTGATTATGTAGATCATAACAAACTTTGAAAAATTCTTCAAGAGATGGGAATACCAGAACACCTTACCTGCTTTTTGAGAAATGTGTATTCAGGTCAAGAAGTAACAGTTTGAATGGGACATGGAACAACAGATTGGTTCCAAATTGGGAAAGGAGAAAGTCAAAACTGTACATTGTCACCTTGCTTATTTAACTTGTATGCAGAGTACATCATGAGAAATGCCGAGCTGGATGAAGCACAAGCTAGAATCAAGATTGCCATGGAAAATAGTAATAACCTCAGATACATAGATGACACCACCCTTATGGCAGAAAGCAAAGAACTTAAGAGCCTCTTGTTGAAAGTGAAAGAGGAGAGTAAAAAAGCTGGCTTAAAATTCAACATTAAAAAAATGAAGATCATGGCATCTGGTCCCATCACTACATGGCAAATAGAAGGGGAAACAGTGGAAACAGTGGTTGACTTTATTTTTTTGGGCTCCAAAGTCACTGCAGATAGTGACTGCAGCCGTGAAATTAAAAGATCCTTGCTCCTTGGAAGGAAAGCTATGACCAACTTAGACAACATATTAAAAAGCAGACATTACTTTGCCAACAAAGGTCCATCTAGTCAAGGCTATGGTTTTTCCAGTGGTCATGTATGGATGTGAGAGTTGGGTCATAAAGAAAGCTGAATGCTGAAGAATTGATGCTTTTGAACGGTAGTGTTGGCAAAGACTCTTGAGGATCCCTTGGACTGCAAGGAGATCCAACCAACTTGACCTTGGTTGATCAACTTAACTTGATCCTCTAGTCAATCCTAGAGGAAATCAGTCCTGAATAGTCTTTGGAAGGACTGAAGCCGAAGCTGAAGCTGAAGCTCCAATACTTTGGCCATGGGATGCAAAGTGCTGTTTCACCGGAAAAGACCCTGATGCTGGAAAGATTGAAGGCAGGAGGAGAAGGGGATGACAGAGGATGAGACAGTTGGATGGAATCCCAGAGTCAATGGACATGAGTTTGAGTAAGCTCACCTGTCAGAATAGCTCTTATAAGAAAAGGCAACAAATATCAAGAGTTGACGAAGATGTGGAGAAAAGGGAACCTTTGTGCCCTGTTGGTGGGAACATAAGTTGGTGAAATCCACTATGAAAAACATATGATGGTTCCTCGAAATATTAAAAACAGATCTACCAAAAGATCTAGCAACTGCACTTCTGGGCATTTTTATGAAGGAAACAAAAACATTAAGTCAAAATGTTGCATGCACCTCAAAGTTCATGGCAGCGTTATTTACAGTAGCGAAGATATGGAAGCAACCTAAAAGTCCATCAAAATACAGGATATATTGAATATACTGGATATATCCCAAATATTCTGGTAGGCTACAATCTATGGGGTTGCAAAGAGTTGGACACGACTGAGCGGCTTCACCTCACCTCATCCCAAATATTGGGTATATTAGACATATCTAAAATATAATGGATAAAAAATGTGACATATATATGCAAATATATGTAATGGAATAGTACTCAGTCACAAAAAAGATGAACCTTTCATTTCACGACAACCTGAATGGACCTAGAGGGTATTACACTTAGTGGAATAAGTCAGGGGAAGACAAATACTATATAATTTCACTTATTTATAAAACCTAAAAAAACACAAATGAACAGATGTAAGAAAACAAACAAACAAAAAGACTCATAGATACAGAGAAAAAGTTGGTGGTTTCCACAGGAGGGGGATGAACAGAATAGATGAAGGAGATTACGAAGTGTAAACTTTCAGCTATGAAATAAGTGTCATGCTATGTGATGTGCAGCATAAGGAATGTAGGCATTACCGTTGTAATGACTTTGCATGGTGACAGGCGGTAACTAGGCTTATAGTGGCGATCATTTTGCAGTGTTTAAAAGAGCAAATTATTATGTCGTACAGCTGAAACTAACGTAACATTGTAAATCAATTATATTTCAATAAATAGTAAAGAGAAATATTATACAACACTTATGTTTATGATAATGTTTATAAATCACTTAAATATGTATTATAACAAGTTGAGTGAGACATATACATACATATAATATTCTGAAAATACAATACTCAGAAAAGACTGAAGAAATCAATCCATAAAGAAAGGTTTTAGATTAAGGTGATATAATATGCATTCCTATTCTAGCGATTCATTGGTCTAAAAAAGCTTTCTACACTTGAATNTTATAAACCACTTAAATATGTATTATAACAAGTTGAGTGAGACATATACATACATATAATATTCTGAAAATACAATACTCAGAAAAGACTGAAGAAATCAATCCATAAAGAAAGGTTTTAGATTAAGGTGATATAATATGCATTCCTATTCTAGCGATTCATTGGTCTAAAAAAGCTTTCTACACTTGAATCACCCATGAAGAGAAGGTGGAATCAGCAGGGGAATCTGTCATGATCTCCACTGCCACTGCACCAGGGAACAATTAACTGGACGGGTTAATCATTCGTCCTCTTTCCACTTTGGATCCTAAGGCGGCATTTACGAGAACTCCTGGTGGAAGTGTCTCTCTTATCAAGGCTGGCCAGGAGACTACATGGCCAAAGAAGTCTGGGTGGGAAAGGTCCTCCCGTAGGAATGTTCCTTTAGAAGACAGTTGAAAGTAAGTGTTCAATGCCTTTCCTAGGAGTCTAAGGCTTAGAAAGTGTCCAGACCAGGAAGGGGCAGTGAGCTCTGCCAGATTTCCCAGACGCCAGTGAAATAAACAGCCTCCAGTGGCCGCCCACTCTTCACAAACATATGGGTGGGAACTGTGGTCAATGGCAGCATGGGGCACAGGGTAATGGTGCTCCGTGACCCTGACTCCTGGTTTGGAAGCCTTCCTCCTTTACAAAGCCATGTCTTCCACTATCGGCCTGTCTTCTCCCTCTGCTTCAAACCTGCTCAGAGTTCAGGTCCTTTCTCCTAGGAAGTAATATGTTTCCCTTCAATGGAGAATTTTAACAGAGACAAGATACGCAGCTAACTAAATAATATCTTGCATTGGGAACTTGCTGTTGTATGGAGAGTTTGCTGTAATTTCTTTTACTACCTGATGCCCATTGTCATGGTTTGAAAAGATGGTGTTTGTCAAGAGCTGCACGAGGACGTCCCTGGTGGTCCGGGGTTTAAGAGTCCATGCGTCTCTACGGGGGCGGCATAAGTTCCATCCCTGGCTGGGGAACTAAGATCCTGCATGCCACAGGGCATGGCTAAAAAAAAAAGCTGCATGTATTAAGTAATGATTAATTCACTTAGGCCTGGGTTCGATCCCTGGGTTGGGAAGATCCCCTGGAGAAGGGAATGGCAACCCACTCCAGTATTTGTGTCTGGAGAATTCCACGGACAGAGGAGCTTGGTGGGCTACAGTCCCTGGGGTTGAAAAGAGTCGGACAGGACTGAGTGACTGACACTTTCACTGTGATATAATTAAAAGGATAGTTTATTTTCCACTCCCTTAGCACTGCAGCTCAGGAGCAAGGATTTTAGAGTTCACAAGACCTGGTCCAAATTCACAGCATTGCCACTCACTAGCTGGCCGACCTTGGACAAGTTCCTTGGCTTCCCCACGCCTAGTCTTCCCGAAAGTGTATTAAAGAAACAGGCCCAGAGGGTTGGGTGAGAGTAAATGAGGTGTGAGTGGATTGTTGAGAATTGTTGAGAATTGTGCACAAGGTAAGTGACCATTCAACATAATGAAAGGTAAACTGCACCACCACACCGAGGTAACGCACTTCTAGCCCAAAGAAAGACTCAAGGTTTCAGCGACCCTGCGTTATTCCTGTCCTGTCTGAAACGTCGGCATCGAGGATAGCTGCGCAGTCGTACTGCCCATAAGCCCACAGCACTTATGGTGTGCTTGGAAACAATCAACGGGAGTGGCTTCCGATATGCTTAGGCACCCTTTTAGTTCTTACTTCTTCAGAATCGCCGATGGGTATTCTAACTGGAAAAATTCCTTTGTGTTTGTAATTTGACAACGTTAGTTCCTCTTTGTGTTCTTAGCACACATAGGAAACTGATCACTTGGTGATCAATCACCATTTCTTAAGACACTGGCTTAGCAAGATCAACTTGCTTGTGTCTCAAACAACCATTTACATGATTTCTTATTTCTTCTGGTTGTTTAGAACATGAAAAAAAATATCAGGGGAAGTAGCAGTATTTCGGGAGCGTTTATTTCTCCTCTAAGAAAAAAACCTTTGCTGTTATTATTGCTCATTCGCTAAGTCATGTCTGACTCTTTGAGACCCCATGGACTGCAGCACACCAGGCTTCCTTGTCTTTCACTGTCTCCCAGAGTTTGCTCAAATTCATGTCCACTGAGTCAGTGATGTCACCTTTAAGAAAGGCTTTTTAAACAGTAATTTTAATTATGATTAACAACAATAATAAGAACCCACAGTATCAACTTAAATGATAGTAACATATAATAACTTTTACCAAGACTCACTAAATCATTCTACAAAGCCTAGTTGAAAAATAAAATGGCTTACTCAATTAAAAACTAGTCTACAATGATACCAAATATTTAATTTGATTGACTTCTTTTTCCGGAATAGACTGATTGTCTACAGGTTTTAGAACAATGACTTCACAGTTACAAAATGTTATCATCAACTCTATCCACTTCAGAAAATTCTGGTGAATTTTTATTGGGAGCATTTGATTCTCAGTGGATGCTTATAGAGAATGAGACTTCTAAACTCATCTAATTAACAGTAGAAGTGAGAATAGAAATGAAATATTTGTTGATGGACACCTAAGATTTTACCTTATTTTCAAAAAAGGTAATTCCTAAGTCATTTGAAAGAGTTAAGTACACTTTATGAGTTTAAAATACATGTGATCATTATATCATAAAATAATAGAAAAATTCAACCACATCAATTTCTGCACGTTCAGTGTAGTCTAGGGACTGATATTCATGGTTAGGGAGCAAAAGTGCGTGAAAATATCTGTGGTCTTCAGGAAATTAAAGCCTAGCTTGGGAAATCATTGTATGTTATCTACTTGTCATAAAAAAAGCAAGATAAAAAATTCCTGGAGTTTTAATATAAATTGAGTCATGGCGAAGAGGTAAATAAAGGAACATTTATTGAAAGACTATTCTGTCCAAGATAATTTAATAATAATATTAATAACCAAAGTAAAGCAATTTTCTACCCCGCTCCAGGAATTGTGTAGGGAACTATAGGTACATGAACTCATGCTATCTTTACTGCGACCCTACTACCAATCATGATATCCTTGCAGGATACTGGAGCTGTGTTTTCAGGTACATTGTTGTGATATAATTATAGGAAACAACTTCTGCGAACTTACAATGAGTTAGAGAATCGAAAATAAAATGAGGAAAAAACCAAATACATATGCATAATATAGCATTTATTTTTAATTTGGATTTTTATGTATTCTGCCAGTTTATAGAAATGCATCTTTACATACTGACATAGCATATCGACACATTGGTCTCATAGCATGCAAACTTCTTGAATGCATATTAGTTCTAGGAGTTTTTGGTAGACTCTAGACACAGCTCCTCATTCCCCGTTAACTGAAGGCACAGCCTAGCTTTTTGTTTGGAGAATATAAACCCCATTTTGAGAGTAAGCAATTTTTCTACACAGTTTCAGAAGGGATAGTTGAATAAATTTCAAGTCCGCAAATATTTGTGGTGTGCCTGCATTGCTTGGTTCAGCCACTAAACCAAACCTCAGCGTGGTACAGTGTCACATTAACGGACGCCAGCGAGTCACAGTTCCGCATTTCCTCATCCTTGTACAGTCCCCTTCCACAGTGGGTCACTGCTTGGCCATGTCACTGACTGTGACCAGTGAAGCATCACCACATTCGACACAAGAGGAGGCTTGATGAGTGTTTGTCCTTGGGACTGGCTCTCTTGGAATCCTGAGGTCACACTTAGAAGAGTCTAGGGTGAAAGGCACAGGGAGAGATAATCTCAGCCGTCTCAACCATTCAGTCATCCCAGGTGAGCCCCCAAAACAGGTGAGGTCATCTCAGACCAACCAAGCCATTGATGAATACAGCCACATTAGAGTTCCAAGTCGGAGAAGGCGATGGCACCCCACTCCAGTACTCTTGCCTGGAAAATCCCATGGACGGAGGAGCCTGGTGGGCTGCAGTCCATGGGGTCGCTGAGGGTCGGACATGACTGAGCGACTTCACTTTCACGCATTGGAGAAGGAAATGACAACCCACTCCAGTGTTCTTGCCTGGAGAATCCCAGGGACAGGGGAGCCTGGGGGGCTGCCGTCTATGGGGTCGCACAGAGTCGGACACGACTGAAGCGACTTAGCAGCAGCAGCAGCAGAGTTCCAAGTGAAACCCACAGATGCTCCAAGAAAAACATGAGGGATGATGAATTGTCGGTGTTTTAATTCAATAAGCTTGAGGTGGCTTGTTACACATCAGTACATAACTGATGCTTTAGATACCTTTTGTTGCTGTTTAGTAGGTAAGTCCTGTCTGATCCTTTGGCGACACTGTGGACTGTAGCCCCCAGGCTCCTCTGTCTCTAGGACTTCCCGGGGAAGAACACTGGAGTGGATTGGCGTTCCTTCTCCAGCAGATCTTCCTGAGCCAGGGATTGACCCCACGTCTCCTGCGCTGCAGGTGGATTCTTTTCCCACTGAGCCACCAGGGAGTCCATATTAGATGTTACAGGAATATTAAAACACGTTTCATCTTGCCTAAAAGCACAGTTTAAGGCGTAATGGGAAAACTCGTAAAAATAAGAACAATGAGATTCTTATTGAACTAGAAAAATATGAAGGGGCTGAGGGAGCATAGAAGAAGGAGCTTCATAGTCATAAGAGGCACAGATTACCAGGGAGGCAGGAAAGATATGCTTACCTTTCTACATTGTGTATTTCCCTCTTCATATTAAATCACCTGCTTTCTTGCATTCCTCCTTGAAAATATGTGAAGAGCAATAGTGAATCGGCCCAGGAGCCATTTCAAATACTTATTTGATCTTCCTTTTACTGTTTCCCAAATGATGGCCTTACTTGGTGCCTGGCAGAGGTTGGATATTCAACAACATCAGATTATTTGCTGAACAGAGAAACATTTTCTGTGACTTATAAATAGCTACTTCATTGGGGCTTTGTTATTAAAAGGAAATGAAGGTAAAACACCTAGTTCACGGGATGTAAACTTTATTTTGGTAATACAACATTTTCTTTTATCAAATTAAGAGAGAAAGAAAGCAAGAATGAGAGAATGCCTTTGTTTCTTGACTGAATGTTAAACTCCTCTGGGTAAGTGTATTAATACTAAGCAGATGAGTAATTTATTATGCTCTTTGTTCTCCAAAATCTTAGAAATGGCATTTCCATGTTGAGTGACTGCTCATCCACTTTTATTTTCAAACTTCTAAGCTGTTTTCCCATAAATTTTATTTTCATATGGGATTCTGAAAACATTGCAGTGAGTTTCCATAATAAAAGGATCCTGGAAGAATGGTAAGCTTGCCCTTTAACAGGCTCGCTCTGCTGATCTCAAGGCCACCCTATGACGTCACAGGGGGCAGGATTGCACCAGGGCTGCTCAGCCAGTCCACCCATTTCACATGCTTTAAGGTAAGTGAGGAAGCAGTATATATTCTATTCTGAACCTCTTATTTTTAATCACAGCCAGTGATTCTGATTGCTATATGTTTGGTCTTGAATTAACAATGGGGAGAGAATGCAGATAACAAACAGAAGTGACATAAAAATAACTGAGGAATAAATATGAAGTCTTTATTTATTTTTCTAGTTATGTAAGCTTTCTCTACTTCCGGGAGTTTTAATCATTATCATCATCATCATTATCTAAAACTTTACTTCGTTTTCTCTTGCCACTGAATTAGAAAACGTATATTACAACACTTTATTATTTCTGGGCTCTGCTGGTGGTTCAGATGGTGAAGAATCTGCCTGCAGTGTGGGAGACCTGAGTTTCATTCCTGGGTCGGGAAGATCCCCTGGAGAAGGGAATGGCAACCCACTCCAGTGTTCTTGCCTGGAGAATCCCATGGATGGAGGAGCCTGGCGGGCTACATTTCATGGAGTTGCAAAGAGTTGGAAACAAGTGAGTGACTTTCACTTTATCATTTCTATCTTATCATTAAAAAGCTTTTTATTTAAAATGCGTCAATATTACAGGGATGAAAAACTACACAGAGTGAAGTGAGTCAAAAAGAGAAAAATAGATATCCTACATTAATGCATATATGTGGAATCTAGAAAAACGGTGGAGATGATCTTATTTGCAAAGCAGAGACACAGATACAGAACAAATGTATGGATAAGGGAAATGTATGGACAGAGGGAAAGGCGGGATGGGATGAGCTGGGAGACTGGGCTTGACGTATATACATGATTGATACTATGTATAAAGCACGTGTAACTAATGGGGACCTCCTGCACAGCACAGGGACCTCCACTCATGGCTCTGGAGTGACCTCAGTGGGAAGGAAAAGAGGGGCTACGTGTACATGGATAACTGATCCAATTTGCTGCACAGGGGAAGCTAACGCAACATTGTAAAGCAATTACGCTTCAGTAAGAATTAATTAAAAATAAAATTAAAACAAAAAACCAACCAACTTCACTGAAAGCATTTTCTAAAGTTTCAAACATAATCTTACAGCCTCAAGATCTCCAGAGTACAAGTCCCTTCAGGACACAGATGGCAACATAAACCGTAGAAATACCGCAGTGACTAGTGTTCCCAAGGAAACCTTTGTTTAACTTCCTGAGATATAAACATGTTATCAATGCAGCTGATGCACTCACTCGATCTCTACTGAAGGTGTTCTAAAGACATCAACTTATGATTCAGGTCTTACTGTAGGGACATAGTGTGGATCCTGTGATCTCACTGGGGACATTGATGGACGGTATTGAGTCAATACGATTTTCCCTTTCCTAGTATTCAAATGCCCCTCTTTCAGGAATAAAAACAATGTCTTAGAATATTAGGCTACTTTTCCTTCGGTGTGTTTTCCTACCGTGACTGCTGCTCCCTTATTTGGAAAACATGGTCCCTATCATATAAGGAGAAAAGCTAAAATTTCCTCATTTTACGATGAGGAAACTGATGACACAGAGAGGCTGTGAAAGTGTAGGGACGGAGCTTGGAGCGACCCCAGGGCTTCACTCACGTTTAATGATCTTACTGTTATAATATTTATTAAGATTGTCAGTGTTTCTTTGGTTATTTATAGAAACAACTTAGCAAAGAAAAATCATCTGTGATTTTCTCCCAAGTTAATGTAATAATGAAACACAGTAAAAATGTCATTTTATTTTTTTAGTTCATCATAAAGGTCTTTTGAAGACATAACTATGAAAACCATCAAAACGATCTCAGAGTGAAAAAGTGAGGAATGTTTTTCTTATCACTTATCAAACTATTCTATTATTTTAAATAAAATATAGTCATAAGTAGTTATCGGAGAAGGCAATGGCACCCCACTCCAGCACTCTTGCCTGGAAAATCCCATGGACGGAGGAGCCTGGTAGGCTGCAGTCCATGGGGTCGCTAAGAGTCAGACACGACTGAGCAACTTCACTTTCACTTTTCACTTTCATGCATTGGAGAAGGAAATGGCAACCACTCCAGTGTTCTTGCCTGGAGAATCCCAGGGACGGGGGAGCCTGGTGGGCTGCAGTCTATGGGTTCGCACAGAGTCAGACACGACTGACGTGACTTAGCATAAGTAGTTATAAAATGTGCAGGACTGGACACATAGTACATGGACTATTAGCTTAAAAATTGGGCAGAACAGCAACTCTATAAACAACTTCATGACGGAAGTGACTTTAATCATGGAGAAACCATTCAGTTAATTGTGTTGAGAGAGTTTGGAAAAACAAAACCAAAATTATCTCATAATTATACTTGACACTGTGTACTAAAATACTCCACAAATTTTAAATGTAAATATAAAAATACAAGTGAATTCAAAGAAAATATTAAAAAGACTTTTGGACTGTGTAAAGCAATAATTTGTGTAATACCAAAGCCAGGTACCATAAATATCATAGAAAATTCAGTGAAAAAAGTGAAAGTGTTAGTCGCTCAGAGGTGTTCAACTCTGCGATTTCATGAATTGTAGCCCACCAGGCTCCTCTGTCCATGGGATTTTCCTGGCAAGACTACTGGAGTGGGTTGCCTTTTCTTCCTCCAGGGGATCTTCCAACCACGAAGTTGAACCCAGATCCCCTGCATTGAAGGCTGATTCTTTACTGTCTGAGCCACAATTGAGCACCTAAAAATAAATCCATATAGCAAAATCCAACATAAAAAATATTGATATTAAATGATACACTTGGAACAGATTTAGCAAAATATATGAGGGAGAAAGAATTATGATCCTTGATATGTTAAAAGCTCCTACAAATCAATAATAACCTACAAAACAAATGGGTAAAACATATATACAAGCAAGTCAATGAAGTAAATGCAAATAAAAGCAATGAGAACTTTTTTTTTTTAACCTGCAAGATTGTCAAAAAGTAAAGCTAAATAATTATGGGCAGTGTTGAATGGGATGGTAAGATATTGAAAGGTTGTTGTTGAATCACGACGCTGGGATTCTTGGCCCCCAGAAGAGAAGAATTCAATTTGGAGCCAGAGACGAGGCTTGATCACTCAGAGCTTTTGTGTAATAAAGTTTTATTAAAGTCTAAAGGAGATAGAGAAAGCTTCTGACATAGGCATCAGAAGGGGGCAGAAAGAGTACTCCCTTGTTAATGTTAGCAATGGGTTTATATAGTCTCCAATGAATCCAAAGAATGTCTGGAGGTTGTAAAGACCTCACCAGACCTATTCCCATAATTTACATTTTAAGATAACAGAATTAGCCAGAAGGTTTAATCCAGAGACTGTCCTCAGGCAGGATACATTATTGTTATATAATCCTAAGGAATGTAGAGAAGGAAAAAAAAATTTGTCCTTTCTTCCTCCTTGAGAATTCCACACCCCTCTCTCCTTGGGGACCCCTAGACTTCTTATCAATCTGCCTAGGAAGTGACTCTGTCAATATTTTATCATAAAATCTTGAATTTGTGTAAACTAGTACCAGTTTTGGAGAAGGCAATGGCAACCCACTCCAGTACTCTTGCCTGGCAAATCCCATGGATGGGGAAGCCTGGTGGGCTGCTGTCTCTGGGATCACAGAGTCGGACACGACTGAAGCGACTTAGCAGCAGCAGCAGTGCCAGTTTTCAGACAACAGTTTGGCAACGTCTGTGTGTTTATGTGTCCACACATGTATGTGCAGAAAAAATTGCAAAAATATATCACAAACTATCAAGTGTGCTGCAAAATGGGGTCCTCAATGTATTTTTAACTAATTTTACAGTTTCTTATATTGACTATGAATAATTTTTGTCCAAAAATATGAAACTTTATCCAAAACAAGTAGGTTTCATGATATTAAAATAGACAGTCTTTACAACCCAAGAATCTTCCTGCCGTTTGAAGAAACTTCCAGACAATGGCTCCAGGAAGGAAAATGCAACACTCACCAAATTTACCCTCTCGGGGTTTTCGGATTCTCCCAAGTCCAAGATTGCTCTATCTGCTGTGTTCATGGGGACTTACGTCTTGACAGCAGCCTGGAATCTGGGTCTCATCATCCTGACTCGGATGGACTCCCACCTACATACACCCATGTACGTCTTCCTCAGCAACTTATCCTTAGATTTCTGCTCTGTCACTTCCACAACCCCAGAATGCTCTCAGATTTCTTCAGGAAGCCTGCATCCACCTCCTTTCTGGGGTGCGCCGTGCGGTTCTCTTGCCTAAGTCTGACTGAGTGCTGTCTGCTGGCGGCCATGGCTTATGCTCGCTGCGTCGCCATTTGCAGCCCTCTGCTCTGCACAGCAACCATGTCCCCCTCTCTCTGCGTGCAGACGGTGGCAGGATCGTGTATAGCTGGATTCCTGGGCTCGTTCGTTCAGTTGTGTGCCTTACTTCAGCTCCACTTCTGTGGACCAAATGTTATCCATCACTTCTTCTGTGGCCTGCCTCAATGATTAGTCCTCTCCTGCTCCGAAACCTTCTTCCTACAAGTGATAAAATTCGTGGTAGCAGTGATTATTGCTGTGATCTCCATCTTAATCATCATGGTATCTTACGGTTGCATCATTGCCACCATCCTGGAGATCAGCTCTGTTGGAGGCAGGGCCAAGGCCCTCAACACCTGTGCTTCCCACCTGAGAGCAGCGACCTTTTTCTTTGGGCCAGGCCTCTTCGTCTACATGCACCCCAGAGCCGGCAGTTCTCTGGGCTATGACAAGATAGCCTCAGTCTTCTAGACAGTGGTGATCCCCATGTTGAATCCTTTGATTTACAGTCTGAGGAACAAGGAAATCAAAGATGCTCTTATGAGGTGTAAGAAGAAGGGGATGTTTTTCCATTGTCATGGTTAATTAAAGGTCTGGGAGCCTCCTGACCTGTCGACTAGAAGTTTCTAGACTACGCAAAGGAAATGAATTTAACACTCTTCAACAGGGTTTCAAGTGAGTCAACCCATCTAAATCCACACTGGCTCAGTGCCGTGCAAATCCTGCAGCTTCCTGAAGTCTTAATCATTGGCTCTCTTTCTTACATCCGCAATGACTTCACAAAGCACTTAATATATTAATTTTTATGTCCATATAACCTTCAATTTCTCAGCATTTGACCCTTGCATGCTCTTTTAGAATTTCAGACTGCAGGCTGGAGGGGATGGGAGTAAATACAAGGTCAGGAAAATTTTTTCTTATGCAAAACATTGCAAGTAGAACAATGACTGCTTTGTCATAGCCTACAAACTCTCCAGGTGCCTACGCGATCCCAGGTGATGAAAACAGACGTGGAGAGAAGCATAACTTTACTTTGACATAACTTGCCTGCCATGGAAAACACCGTGAGCAGTGTAGGCTAGAATTTGTTTTCTGGGTTTCTGTTTTTAGCACCTAACGTCAACAGTTGAATGAACAAGGGGATTTCCATGCTACTATGCTGACCTGGGAGAGCTAAAATACAAAGAAAAGAAGTGATCATTTGAATTCTGAAGTATATTGACAAGATTCTTTTCAATATACTTTCAAAAGTGAAAGTCGCTCAGTCGTGTCCGACTCTTTGCGACCCCACGGACTATACAGCCCATGGGATTCTCCAGGCCGGAATACTGGAGTGGGTAACCTTACCCTTCTCCAGGGGATCCTCCCAACCCAGGGACTGAACCCAGGTCTCCCACATGCAGGCTGATTCTTTACCAGCTGAGCCGCGAGGGAAGCCCAGTTGAAAAGATTGCATTTCTGTTATCATGGCTGATTGAATGGTATAGATGCACCCACCACTGTGAAACAACTAAAGGCATTGGACAGAATGGTTTTAGAACATATTTTTAAATGCACTTATGAGCAGGCAAGGAAAGAAAAGGAAATCTCCGACTTTCAAATTTAAAGAACAGTCAGGAGTCCTGGGAGCCACGGCAGCCCTGCACATGGCTTTCACGGTGGGGACTCTGCTGAACTCTAGTGACATTTGGCTTGTTCGTTTGTTTTTGCTTTTTACTGGCGTGTAGCCAGCCAGTTAAGAAGACTGTGATAGTTTCAGGTGAACAGCAAACGGACTGAGCCATACACTCACACGCATCCACTCTCCCCCAAACTCTCCTCCCCCCCAGGCTGCCAGATGACACGGAGCACGGCTTCCTGCGTTATACGGTAGGTCCTGGGTTATCCCAGTACGTACGTGTCCATCCCAAGCTCCCTAACCATCCCTCCCCCATCCGCCCTTTCCCTGGCAACCATGAATTCTTTCTCTAAGTCTGTGAGTCTCTCTGTTTTGTAAGCATGCTCATTTGTATCATTTCTTTTTAGATTATGCATGTAAGAAACGTCACATGATATTTTTCCTTCTCTGTCTGACATACTTCTTCATTCAGTGTGGCAATCCATGTCACTACAAATTGGCCTGTGTTTCAATAAGCACACGAGAGAGACTTGGGGAGAGAGAGAGACCAAGCCCAAACTCTTGGGGAGCATTTAACTGGAGGCCCAGACATCCGTACGAGGGTCCAGCAGATTCGACTTTGGTACGAGAGGAAATTAAGGGAAAAAAAAAATCCTATCTCAGGAAAAAGAGATCTTAACTTTCTGAGGCTTTGTAATCACACATTCTCAGGGAGGTTTGTGGTCTGAATTTACACAACCAGTGTAGATAAAGCAACCTTACCTGAGAATTAATTTTAGAGCAACCTCAGCTTGTTAGTACCCCCAAGTACCAATCAAAAGCAAACGCAAATTCTCTCAGGATTCTTAGGAGAAAATCTGAAACCGAAGCTCGGATAATTCTCCCAAACAACTTTCTGAAGAAAAGCAGGTCGCACAAATCTTAAAGTACAGAAAGAAATAAGACCTAATGGTCAGTCATGTCAAAACTATGAAGTCAGGAATGGCAACTGTCTCAATACACAGATAATTTATACATGGCTGGTCAAGGATAGGAAGGGGAACTGAAAATATCTTTAAAGATCAGGAGAATGAGGCTTACTGAGGATTTCTGCGCCTGGCAATGTGCTGAATTATATACTAGAATGACCCTTGTAAGTGAAACAACTGAAACGCTGAATTTGAAATAAAATCATCTTTTAAATGAACTTCCAGTTAACTTCATGAAAAGAAGGAATAAGCTAAGCCCTCAGATGAAGTGAAACCAGGAACCCAGGAAAGTAAACAAGGACTAAAAATAGCTTTCACCTTGGAGAGCTGGCCCTGACTTCTGCCATGTGGACTGCGTGGCTGCTGGGAGGACAGGAGACTCAGCGCACATCCCCGGTGAACTGGAAGGCTACACCCTCAGGATAAAGTGGCAAGGACCCCACAGGTTACATTCAAGAACAAAGAGAGCAGTTCAGGGGAAAAATAAAGCATCAGCACAGACCTCTATACAGAGTCAAACCCCTAACACTGAGAACTGGCAGGGGGAGAAGAGTCCCTATAAACAGATCTGCAGGATCTTCAGATGCTGGCGCTGTGGGTAAAGAGGCGAAGTCAGGGAGGACTAGCTATGGCCAAACACAGACTCAGTGTCAGTCGGCCTTCCCAGGAGGCGCAGTGGTAAAGAATCCGCCTGCCAATGCGGGAGGCGCAAGAGTCGCAAGCTCGATCCCTGGGTCAGGAAGATCCCCTCGAGGAGCAAATGGCAACGCATTTAAGGACTCTTGCCGGGAAAATTTATGGACAAGGGAGCCTGGCAGACTACACCCCAATAAACAGACCTGCAACATCTTCAGATACTGGCCTTCTTGGTAAAGAAGATAAGGCAGTTAGGACTAGCTACAGTGAGATGTAGATTAAATCTCCCCTCAAAAGAGATAGTCCCTCTTCAAAGGGAGAAATACTGAGAACAGGTCAGAGACCGGTGACTCTGAGCACTGAAAGCTGGGGGATTAAAAGGCAGAGGATTGCCATTTGCCGCAACATGGGAGAAGCACGAAGGCACATGCTGAGCGAGACAGAGAAAGACAAGCGTGTGTGGTCTCACTGTGGGGACTCTGAAAACTAGTGACCTTGCAGACACAGACAGCAGATTGGTGTTGCTGAGGCGGGAAGTGGGGAGTAGGCAAACGGGTAAAGAGAATTGAAAAGTACGAAATTCCACTTATAAAATAAATAAATTATGGGGATGTAGAGCACAGCATCTGGAGGAGGGCATGGCAACCCTCTCCAGTGTCCTTGCCTGCAGAATCCCACAGGCAGAGGAGCCTGGCAGGCTACAGTCCATGGGGTGGCAAAGGGTCGGGCACGACTGAGCAGCTGGAGAGAGAGAGGAGAGAGAGAGCGCGCAGCCCGGTGACTACATTACTGCCCTGTATGTTTGAAAGTATTGTTAACAGAATAAATCTTGAAAGCTTTCATCACAGATTTCCCCGGTGGTCCAGTGGTAAAGAATCCATCTGCCCCTGCAGCAGACATGGGTTCAACTCCTGGTCCGGGAAGATTCCACGTGCCACGGGGCAACGGAGCCTGTGTGCCACAGCTACTGAAGTCCACGCACCCTGGAGCCTGCTCTGCGCCGAGAGAAGCCGCTGCAGTGGGAGCTGGCGGACCCCAACTGGAGAGCGGCACCCACTTGCTGCAGCTGGACAGAGCCCACACAGCAAAAAGACCCCAGTCAACGGGAAATGAATTAAAAACATTAAGAAAGCTTTCATCATAAGAAAATGAATCTGTAGCGGTGTGGTCTTCGATGTTAACTAGACGCTGTGGTGAGCCCTTCACCACGTATACAAATGTTGAATCATTATGCTGTACCACCGAAACGAGTATGTTATGTCAATGATGTTTCCAAAAAAAGCGAAAGGGGGTTGATATATCCATAGGTGTTAAGTGTTAGTCGCTCAGTCGTGCCCAACTCTTTGCGACCCTGTGGACCACAGCCCACCAGAGATTCGACTTTGGTACGAGAGGAAATTAAGGGAAAAAAAAAATCCTATCTCAGGAAAAAGAGATCTTAACTTTCTGAGGCTTTGTAATCACACATTCTCAGGGAGGTTTGTGGTCTGAATTTACACAACCAGTGTAGATAAAGCAACCTTACCTGAGAATTAATTTTAGAGCAACCTCAGCTTGTTAGTACCCCCAAGTACCAATCAAAAGCAAACGCAAATTCTCTCAGGATTCTTAGGAGAAAATCTGAAACCGAAGCTCGGATAATTCTCCCAAACAACTTTCTGAAGAAAAGCAGGTCGCACAAATCTTAAAGTACAGAAAGAAATAAGACCTAATGGTCAGTCATGTCAAAACTATGAAGTCAGGAATGGCAACTGTCTCAATACACAGATAATTTATACATGGCTGGTCAAGGATAGGAAGGGGAACTGAAAATATCTTTAAAGATCAGGAGAATGAGGCTTACTGAGGATTTCTGCGCCTGGCAATGTGCTGAATTATATACTAGAATGACCCTTGTAAGTGAAACAACTGAAACGCTGAATTTGAAATAAAATCATCTTTTAAATGAACTTCCAGTTAACTTCATGAAAAGAAGGAATAAGCTAAGCCCTCAGATGAAGTGAAACCAGGAACCCAGGAAAGTAAACAAGGACTAAAAATAGCTTTCACCTTGGAGAGCTGGCCCTGACTTCTGCCATGTGGACTGCGTGGCTGCTGGGAGGACAGGAGACTCAGCGCACATCCCCGGTGAACTGGAAGGCTACACCCTCAGGATAAAGTGGCAAGGACCCCACAGGTTACATTCAAGAACAAAGAGAGCAGTTCAGGGGAAAAATAAAGCATCAGCACAGACCTCTATACAGAGTCAAACCCCTAACACTGAGAACTGGCAGGGGGAGAAGAGTCCCTATAAACAGATCTGCAGGATCTTCAGATGCTGGCGCTGTGGGTAAAAAGGCGAAGTCAGGGAGGACTAGCTATGGCCAAACACAGACTCAGTGTCAGTCGGCCTTCCCAGGAGGCGCAGTGGTAAAGAATCCGCCTGCCAATGCGGGAGGCGCAAGAGTCGCAAGCTCGATCCCTGGGTCAGGAAGATCCCCTCGAGGAGCAAATGGCAACGCATTTAAGGACTCTTGCCGGGAAAATTTATGGACAAGGGAGCCTGGCAGACTACACCCCAATAAACAGACCTGCAACATCTTCAGATACTGGCCTTCTTGGTAAAGAAGATAAGGCAGTTAGGACTAGCTACAGTGAGATGTAGATTAAATCTCCCCTCAAAAGAGATAGTCCCTCTTCAAAGGGAGAAATACTGAGAACAGGTCAGAGACCGGTGACTCTGAGCACTGAAAGCTGGGGGATTAAAAGGCAGAGGATTGCCATTTGCCGCAACATGGGAGAAGCACGAAGGCACGTGCTGAGCGAGACAGAGAAAGACAAGCGTGTGTGGTCTCACTGTGGGGACTCTGAAAACTAGTGACCTTGCAGACACAGACAGCAGATTGGTGTTGCTGAGGCGGGAAGTGGGGAGTAGGCAAACGGGTAAAGAGAATTGAAAAGTACGAAATTCCACTTATAAAATAAATAAATTATGGGGATGTAGAGCACAGCATCTGGAGGAGGGCATGGCAACCCTCTCCAGTGTCCTTGCCTGCAGAATCCCACAGGCAGAGGAGCCTGGCAGGCTACAGTCCATGGGGTGGCAAAGGGTCGGGCACGACTGAGCAGCTGGAGAGAGAGAGGAGAGAGAGAGCGCGCAGCCCGGTGACTACATTACTGCCCTGTATGTTTGAAAGTATTGTTAACAGAATAAATCTTGAAAGCTTTCACCACAGATTTCCCCGGTGGTCCAGTGGTAAAGAATCCATCTGCCCCTGCAGCAGACATGGGTTCAACTCCTGGTCCGGGAAGATTCCACGTGCCACGGGGCAACGGAGCCTGTGTGCCACAGCTACTGAAGTCCACGCACCCTGGAGCCTGCTCTGCGCCGAGAGAAGCCGCTGCAGTGGGAGCTGGCGGACCCCAACTGGAGAGCGGCACCCACTTGCTGCAGCTGGACAGAGCCCACACAGCAAAAAGACCCCAGTCAACGGGAAATGAATTAAAAACATTAAGAAAGCTTTCATCATAAGAAAATGAATCTGTAGCGGTGTGGTCTTCGATGTTAACTAGACGCTGTGGTGAGCCCTTCACCACGTATACAAATGTTGAATCATTATGCTGTACCACCGAAACGAGTATGTTATGTCAATGATGTTTCCAAAAAAAGCGAAAGGGGGTTGATATATCCATAGGTGTTAAGTGTTAGTCGCTCAGTCGTGCCCAACTCTTTGCGACCCTGTGGACCACAGCCCACCAGCCTCCTCTGTCCATGAGATTTTCCAGGCAAGGATACTGGAGTGGGTTGCCATTTCCTTCTCCAGGGGATCTTCCCAACCCAGGGGTCGAACCCTGGTCTCCTGCACTGCAGGCAGATACTTTACCCACTGAGCTACAAGGGAAGTGGAGAATTATTTGGCCACAAAAAGGAGTGAGGCACTGACACGCGCTACCACGCAGACGAGCCTTGGAAACAACGCGACAAGCTGAAAGAACCGTTACCACGGACCACGCGCTGTGTGGTTCTGTTTCAGTGAAATTTTCAGAACGAGCAGATCTATAAGACAGGAAACATTAGTGGCTGCCTAGGGATAAGGGGACGGAGAGGAATGGGAGGTGAGTCCTAGTGAATATACGTGAAAATATTTGATGAAAATTAGATTGTGGGGATGGTTGGAAATCTCGGTGGATATACTGAAAGTCACTGGACTGAATGCTTTAAAGGATGAATTTTATAATATGGGAAACATACCTCAGCAAGGCTGCATTTTGCTTGCTCTTTAAAGAAAGAGGCTGGGAAGTACACGCAGCCAAAGGCGGCATTCTTGAGAAGACACTCTCTGTGGTGGGTATTCCTTAACGATTTGGTAATGAAAGAGAAAAAGCGAGTGAGCAGAGAAATTAAAGGTCCTAAGAAAAAATTTTAAATCAAGCAAAATACTAACCTATCTGTTTCTGAGTAAAGCGACCGTACAAAAGAAATTGTCTTTCTGAGGTTCGATTCCTGGGTCAGTAAGATCCGGAGAAGGAAATGGCCACCCACTCCAGAATTCTTGTCTGGAGAATCCCATGGACAGAGGAGCCTGGAGTGCCAGGCTTCTCCAAAGGATCTTCCCTACCCAGGGATCTAACCCGCGTTTTCCGAGTTGATTGGCAGGTGGATTCTTCACTGCTTGAGCCACCAGCGGAGATGTCTTGTTAGGCTTTCATTAACCAGTAGAGGGCGATCCATCGCAAGACTCTGCTGTCACGGAGGCCCGAACGCAAGACCAGGGGGGCCGCGGGCTGACCGGGACCAGAGAGTGAGGAGGCTGACATCAGTGTAACTGCTTACAGTTTGTGTCCACAGACGTCTGGTCTTCGTGACAGCCTGGCTTTGAGGCCCTCGTTTTACAGATGAAAAAGCAGGACCTCAGCACGTTTGCAAAGATGAGCCAGGAAACGGGCACCAGACGAGGGACAGGGCATGCGCGTGCAACCACGTCATCCAAGGGAGCGGAACTTTTCGTTAATTCTTACTGGAGTACAGTTGCTCTGCAGTGTCTTGTTAGCGTCTGCTGTACAGCCACGTGGATCCGATATGGCTTCCCTAGGAGCAGGGCTGGTAAAGAATCTGCCGGCAATGCAGGAGAGCCCCGTTCGATTCCTGGGTTGGGAAGATCTCCTGGAGAAGGGATAAGCTACCCACTCCAGTAGCCTATCCTCCAAGCCCAAGAGGGCTTCCCAGCTGGTTCAGCTGTTAGAGAATCCGCCTGCAATGTGGGAGACCTGGGCTGGATCCCTGCGTTGGGAAGATCCCCTGGAGAAGGGAATGGCTACCCACTCCAGTGTTCTGGCCTGGAGAATTGCCCTGACTGTATAGTCCACGGGGGCGCAAAGAGTCGGACACCACTGAGCAACTTTCAGTTTCTAAACAGGAACGTCTAAGTATATATATGTATATGTATAAACCCAAGGAGACAGAACACTGCCCCTTCTCCCACAGCGGTCCAGACAGGATACTGTTCCTCCCAGTAGCCACTTTAGCTGGAATTATCTCTTCGCATGCCTTGGCACGCATGTCTGAGACAGGCTAAGCACACCCGCCTCTGCTTTGTGTCTAGGAGACAGCTATACTTCTCTTGAATACTCCCCTTCACCCCAAGGGTCCACAACCTCTCAGTCTCTTACACCTGTGAATGAAGGTAAGAAAATTCTCACTATGAGAAAATTCCTCCTTGAACAAAGCAACAAGACCTTTCTAAGCAACTTCAACCTCTTACCTCTCATCTGCAAAAGGGGCGTTGAAGCATCTCCCAGCCTCCTTCATAAGATGCAAGAAGCGGGGACACTCTTCTTGGAGAGGTGTGTGCCTGCTCAGTCGCTTAGTCATGCTCAACTCTTGGCGACCCTGTAGGCTCTAGCCCACCAGGCTCCTCTGTCCATGGGGATTCTCTAGGCAGTAGTGGAGTGGGCTGCCGTTTAGTGGGTAGAGCTAAAAAAAAAAACAAAAACCCAATATTTTCTCCCACCCTCTTCAGGAGGAAGACAATAAGCAAAGAACCCAGGCACATTGTGCCCAGGTTCTGGCCTACAGAACTGAGAGGTAATATACTAGGCCTATAATTTTAAGCTGCTAAATTTGTGTTAATTCATTTACACAACAATGAGAAACTAATATCCTCATTTAATTTTAGTTTGCTTCTCTGGAAAACTACCCACCTCTGAGCTTTGCAGCTGATACCCTGGTGAAGCTTTAGAAGTTCCCGTGCAGAAAGATTGTCCTTTTCAATTCAGAAAACAGTCTCCAAGCATCTGCTTGGCGCCGGCACTGGGATGCAGGAAAGCTTAAACCCCGAGGGGCCTCAGAGAGAAGTAATACAGGCAGACACGCAGCTGTTATCTGAGTCAGAAAGCGATGGTGCCACGCGGGATTAGCAAGAGGCAGCTCTGGGAGTTTAGCACAAGGAGGATCCACACCCAGGCAAAGGTAACAAGAAAGGCTGCCTGGGGCTGGCTGCGGGGAATAAGACAGCCGGCCAGCAAAAGACTCGGGAAGGATTTTATGCAGCCGTGAACACGTTTGTGGGGTTGCAGACCTCATTTATTTTTTATTTTTAGATTTCATTTATTTCTATTGGAGTCTAATTGCTTTACAAGGTTGTGTTCCTTTCTGCTGTACGATGAAGTGAGCTGGCTGTATGTATTCCTATGCGTCCTGGCTCTCCCCACTCCCCATCCCACCCTGTAGGTCAGCACAGAGCACTGGCCAGAGCGCCCTTAGCTTTTCCGGAGGGCCCCGGCAGCTGTCCACTTTAAACAGGGCAGTGTACGCACGTCAGTCCCAATCTCCCAGCTCGTCCCACCCTCCCCTCCCCTCTGCTTCCAAATGTTCATTCTCTACAACTGAGTCTCTATTCCCGCTCTGCAAACAGGTTCGTCTGTACTCATCTTAGAAAGCTGGCACCGAATCCTTCTGAACTGTGGGGCTGGAGAAGACTCTTGAGAGTCCCTTGGACTGCAAGAAGATCCAACTAGGTCATCCTAAAGAAAATCAGCCCTGAATAGTCATTGGAAGGACTGATGCTGAAGCTGAAACTCCAATACTTTGGCCACCTGATGCGAAGAGCTGACTCACTGGAAAAGACCCTGATGCTGGGAGAGACTGAGGGCCGGAGGAGAAGGGGATGACAAACGTGAGATGGTTGGATGGCATCACCGACTCCATGGACATGAGTTTGAGTAAACTCTGGGAGCTGTGATGGACAGGGAGGCCTGGCGTGCTGCGGTCCATAGGTTCAAAGGAGTTGTACGCAACTGAGCCACTGAACTGAACTGTACTCATTTAAATAGCTGATCTTATCAGCACCCCACGACTGAGAATAGTACAGGGAAAAAAAGAAGAAAATCGCAGGGGTGGTCGTAGGAGCATCTTAGAGCCAGAGCGATGGGCTGAAGATCCTGGGAGGGTTTGAGGAACAAGAAGTTACCATGAACAGGGTCGCTGAGAGTTGCCCGGTAGAAAAGCAGGAAGTTTTGGTCAAGGGGAATTTAGGCTTTGAGATTAGAAAACTTAGTGGTCTCCCATTATGGTGAGGTCTAGGTTGGGGCTGCCACGTGGTGCTACTGGGCTGGCCTAGAGGTGGAAGTCAGTGGAGATCTAGAGGTCAAGACAGAGGGCAGCTAGGGGATGTCAAGACATCAACCTCAAAACCATCTGACTTATCTTTCTGGTTGTCCTAGATCAGCTCGGTTCAGTTACTCCGTCCTGTCCGACTCTTTGCAATCCCATGGACTGCAGCACGCCAGAATCCCTTGTCCTTCACTATCTCCCTGAGTTTGCTCAGACTCATGTCCATCCAGTCAGTGATGCCATCCAACCATCTCATCCTCTGTTGTCCCCTTCTCCTCCCGCCTTCAGTTTTTCCCAGCATTGGGGTCTTTTCCAATGAGTCAGCTCTTTCCATCAGATGGTCAAAGTGTTGGAGCTTCAGCTACAGCATCAGTCCTTCCAGTGAATATTCGGGTCTTATTTCCTCTAGGATGGAATGGTTGGATCTCCTTGCAGTCCAAGGGACTCTCAAGAGTCTTCTCTAACACCACAGTTTGAAGGCATCAGTTCTTCGGTGCTTAGCCTTTTTTTGGGGTCCACCTCTCACATCCATACGTGACTACTGGAAAAACCATAGCTTTGACTAGATGGACCTTTGTCAACAAACTGATGTCTCTGCTTTTTAATAGGCTCTCTAGGTTCTGGTAGAGAGAATGAAGACCAATTCTAGATTTTCAAGACCAATGAATGATTCAGTAAAATAGTCCACTTCTCACATCCATACGTGACTACTGGAAAAACCATAGCTTTGACTAGATGGACCTTTGTCAACAAACTGATGTCTCTGCTTTTTAATAGGCTCTCTAGGTTCTGGTAGAGAGAATGAAGACCAATTCTAGATTTTCAAGACCAATGAATGATTCAGTAAAATAAATAGATACTTGATGTCCCACTGTCTCCTCATTTCCTCTCCCCTCTCCAAACCACCAACCTCCACGAAGCCTAAAATGTTCCTTATTCATCTGGGTTTTTTATGGCTTCATAGACAAGGCCTTTCCCACCATCTGGGCTCCAGCTGGAGAGCCCTCTCCAGAGAGCATCTATCAGCCTGACTGCCTGAATCCAATCCCAGCTGTCTTTGCTCCTTGAAATTCAGCCCACTGGCAAACTGCTACTTTTAAACTCAAGCAGATTCAGAGAGGTTGTACGTTTGCCGAGCAACATCAGCTCTGGGTCATTTTAAGGTCTGTTTTTAAGGGACAACTCCACGTGGCAATACACAGTTAATTGGATGCATGATTTCTAGTGGCTCCATGCTTGTGTGAATTCTGTGTCCCAGAAAAACTTCTTTAGGGAAGTCCGGGGGTGGGCTCTCTCGGCAGGGGATACCACAGCAATGTGGCTTCCCAGAAGAGCCTCCTTCCTTGCCAGCGCTCCAAACAGGATCAGAGTCTCTGAGAGAATAGACAATAGATGCTGTGTGTGTCTGAAGGGCCACATCTGCCTGACACATGGAGTTGGGCAACTGTTTCCTAGGTTTTACCATGCTGGTTTATAGTCTATTCTAAGACTGCATAATGGATTTCAGAGAATACCTTCTCCCTTTACCCCGGATCCCCCCAAAATAAACTTCTGTGTTACTTGGGGGGCTTCCTGGTGGCTCAGTGGTAAAGAGCCTGCTTGCCAATGAATGAGATGCAAGAGACTGCAGGCTCAGTCCCTGGGTCCAGAAGAGCCCCTAGTGAAGGAGATGGGAACCTGCCCCAGTATTCTTACCTGGAAATTTCCAGGGACGGAGGAGCCTGGCAGGCTATAGTTCATGGGGATGCAAAGAGTTGGACACAGCTGAGGAGGCACACACGCATGCATGCATGTTATTTTCAATGAGCTAAAACAATTATGGGCAAAGGCAGACAAGACCAGTTTTAAGCAAAAACATAAAGTCATATCATGGTGTCCTCTGTGCCGCCTCTTCCCTGTTTAAGTCCCTCCCTTCCTGATTCTGGGTTCCCTGTTACCCCCATCATGCTTGCCTCTGTGCTCCTCATCCAGCCTTTCTGTGTCTCTCATGATTGGAGGCACAGGCTTAAATTTTGGTTCTGCCCATGACCAGCTGTTCTGTGAGCAGCCATGACTGAGGACTCCGCAGCTGCAGAGAACTCCTCTCCAAGGTCTTTCCTTCAGTCTGCAAATCTATTCCAGTTTCTCCACCTTGAGAATTCTTTCCCTTGACATTGCCAGCTGGGGCTCCTGCTTTCCCATTCCTTTCTCTTCTCTTGCTGCTAAACTGGGATCTCATTCGTTTCCACACATGGCTTTCCTCAAAGCCCCTCTGGAACCCCACTCTAGACACCCCATTTGGAATTGATGGGCTCCTATTGAGACTGTGCTTGGAAGATCACCACTTTCTTCTTGCCCCATTCAAAGGCCTTTCATTCATATTTTTTCTTTGACTTCCAGAACAGGTTCCCCAAGCATCACTGGGTGGTAAGGGCTCTGAGGATCAGGCTAAGAAACTTCAATGTCATCAGGCTATTAATGAACAACAGTACTGATGAATATTCTTGGACAAGGCATGACATGACTGGACCTGTGTTTAGGGAAGCCCTTCTTCAGCTTAAGGCGGAAAGGGTGAACTAGAGAGAGTCTGAAGGGAAGAAGGCAGTTGGAAGACTTTGGCAGACCATGAACAGTCAGGTTCAAATGGTCTGACAAAAAGGGGCTGGCACAGAGATGCCTTGAAAGAAGAATCTGATTCTATTGATGATCTGCTTATTCTGCAAGTATCAAAAAAGGAGAATCCTTTCTGAAATTTTGCTTTGAGAAGGAGGGAGGGAGATAGGCAGGAATTTTTTAAAAAATGCCACACTCTTTCAGTATTTCATCCTTATACCTTTCACTCTGCAACGAGGAGTAAAAGGCTAGAGGGGTTTGGGATTTTATTCACATATCTTTTTAATCTATAAAAGAGTAACTACATACGACCTACTGCATTGCCCCAGTATTAAACCTTACAGGGTCCCCAAGAATGTAGGTCGTAGGCCAAGAGCTGGGAATGTCGGGAAGGGGTGTGATTTTTTTAACTTCACAGTGGGAGGTTTTGACCCTGGAAAAAGAGCAGTGGGTGGGGTCTGGGAGTGGAGACAGGAACAGGGAGCAGATTTTTCTCATCTGGACGCAGCCTGAAGAGCTGCCAGCAAAAACAGGGTGCAGCTGCCATCTTGCCCAAACCCTCGAACGAGGCCACACGGCCCCGTGGCTTTGCACATAACCACTTCCTTCTGGGGCTTTTTTTTGCATGTTCTTTTACCAGACACACAAATAGAACTCAGGTCTTTCCAAGTGGGACATTCCATAAACCATAAACAAAGCGTGGACATGAAGGAAATCTGGTCTTAGTCAAACACCAAACTATTATTTTTGCATTAAACTCCCTGCACATAGATTAAAAAAAAAATGAAATCTATCAAGTGATGCTCCCCATTGCCATCCATTTCTCAAGTCCTCATGTTGGCAGGGCAGGGATGGGGGGGCGAGGCGGCGCACAGCCGTGGGGTATGGAGGACTGAACATGGACTTTGGATTCTGGAAGACTTTAGTACAAATCCCAGCTTTACCACAGCCTCTCTGTGTGACTTTGTCAGGACTTCTCCAAAATTCCATTTTCACATCTGAAAGTGCATTTAAGAATGTTTTTCACTGGGAGTTACTCTGAGGATGTTGCAAAATAAAGGATATGAAAGGTGGGATACACACAGCCAAAGATGGTAGTACCTGTTGGCCTTCTTTCCTCTTCCTCCTTATTGTACAAAATCAGAGAGTTTAGAATTTTAAGGAACCAGCAAGGTCGACTAATTCAGGCCCACATTGCCCTCTCACTGCTGCTGTTCACTCCCTAAGCTATGTCTAACTCTTGGCGACCCCATGGACTGCAGCACGCCAGGCTCCTCTGTTCTCCATTGTCTCCCGGAGTTTGCTCAGATTCATGTCCCTTGAGTCAGTGATGCTATCAAACCATCTCATCCTCTGCCACCCCCCTCTCCTTTTGCTTTCAGTCTTTCCCAGCATCAGGGTCTTTTCCAGTGAGTTGGCTCATCAGGTGGCCAAAGTATTGGCTTCAGCTTCAGCATCAGTCCTTCCAATGAATAATCTGGAATATACTCTCTCTCATAGCCTATTCATTTTAGTTTTTTCCAGTTTTATTAAGATACAAATGACATATAAGTTTGCATTAGTTTAAGGTGTTCAGCATAATGGGTTAGTATATGTATATATTGTGAATTGATTACCATATGGGTTTATGTAGTTAAGATACATCGACTCACAGTTACACAATTTTTCTCACGAGAACTTTTAAGATGTACTGTCCTAGCAACTGTTAAATAGATGACGCATTTTTGTTAACTTTAGTCACCATGAAGCACATCTCCAGAAATTATTTCTTTTGTTGCTGGAAGTCTGTGCCCCTTGGTCACCGTCACCCATTGCCTCTGGCAGCCACCAGTCTGATTTGTGTTTCTATGAGTTTGCTTGTTTTTAGATTCCATGTGTAAGTGAGATTATCACTGTCTTCTCCTCACTTACTTCTCACTCACTTCTAGTGATGGAGAATTTACTCCATTCCAAAGCATCCATTCTACCTTTGGACTATCCTATTTGTTTCCTTTTAATCTCTCTGTCTCTTTCTCTCCTTCAGTTTTACCCATTCAGTCCTAACTCCAACCCTTGGAGTCATCCAAAAGATATTTTTACACCTAAGAAGTTCTGTAAAATATTTGGTGCTATACAAAGGTGACTGTGGTTGATGATATATTTACCTATTTTGAAGCCAAAAGCCACTCTTGGCTTCCCTGTCTCTAGGGAAACCTTATTGGACCCAGATCAGGGGCTAGAAATATAACGGAAGCAGGGCCAATGGAAATCAATTCCACCAACCAAAACTGGGATCCTTATCAACTCCACCCAACCAAAGGTGGGATCCTTATCAACTCCACCTAGCCAAAGCTGGCATCCTTATCAACTCCACCCAACCAAAGCTGGCATCCTTATCAACTCCACCAACCAAAGCTGGCATCCTTATCAACTCCACCCAACCAAAGCTGGCATCCTTATCAACTCCACCAACCAAAGCTGGCATCCTTATCAACTCCACCAACCAAAGCTGGCATCCTTATCAACTCCACCAACCAAAGCTGGCATCCTTATCAACTCCACCAACCAAAGCTGGCATCCTTATCAACTCCACCAACCAAAGCTGGCATCCTTATCAACTCCACCAACCAAAGCTGGCATCCTTATCAACTCCACCAACCAAAGCTGGCATCCTTATCAACTCCACCAACCAAAGCTGGCATCCTTATCAACTCCACCAACCAAAGCTGGCATCCTTATCAACTCCACCAACCAAAGCTGGCATCCTTATCAACTCCACCAACCAAAGCTGGCATCCTTATCAACTCCACCAACCAAAGCTGGCATCCTTATCAACTCCACCAACCAAAGCTGGCATCCTTATCAACTCCACCAACCAAAGCTGGCATCCTTATCAACTCCACCAACCAAAGCTGGCATCCTTATCAACTCCACCAACCAAAGCTGGCATCCTTATCAACTCCACCAACCAAAGCTGGCATCCTTATCAACTCCACCAACCAAAGCTGGCATCCTTATCAACTCCACCAACCAAAGCTGGCATCCTTATCAACTCCACCAACCAAAGCTGGCATCCTTATCAACTCCACCAACCAAAGCTGGCATCCTTATCAACTCCACCAACCAAAGCTGGCATCCTTATCAACTCCACCAACCAAAGCTGGCATCCTTATCAACTCCACCAACCAAAGCTGGCATCCTTATCAACTCCACCAACCAAAGCTGGCATCCTTATCAACTCCACCAACCAAAGCTGGCATCCTTATCAACTCCACCAACCAAAGCTGGCATCCTTTTTTTCTCTGAGCCCAGATGGGCAGGCAAGTTGCTAGTCGGTTCACTCTGGGACCTGTCACACCCCTTAACTAGAGACCCAATAGTACCTTGGAGAGTATGGGTGTCGCTTTAGAGTCCTGCTGAGTTCTTCCCTTGGTGGCCAATTTGAAGTAGCTACATTCAAATTTTATTTATTTTTTTGACCAACACCACAGTGCTCCAGGTGCCAGCAGAGATGAGTTTTATCCTTGCTACAAGCTTCTGGTCTTCAACATCCGACTGAAACTCGGAGTTTAAGGAGTTTGGGGTGAGTCTGCTCTTTGCCTTTCTTGAGAAATAGTTTGCAGTGAATCCTTGAATGTCAGAATAGGAGGGCTGGAAAGACCCTTGAAAATGGGCAAGGTGGAGGGGTGCTCTTCCCTTCTGCTCTGACTTTACCTGGAGGAGCTGGACTAGACCTGTATAAATCTGGAATTCTACAGAAGATCTCATTTTTAAAAAGTTTCTGCTACTTACTAATGGAAATTAAGATGGAAAGAAAGAAGGAAGGGAAGTGGAGTAGAAGACAATGATCCAAGTTAATTTTTTGTATAGGCAGGGGATAAGAAGATTAAGATCCAGAAAGGCAAATATCTTTTCCCAAGGTCACACAGCCAAAAGGTAGGCGCAACAGGACTCGAATGAGCAATTTTGTTTCTAGCCTATTCTAGACTCATGAACATGTGCATGTGTGTGCCCACAATGTAAAAATATCATCTAGTTTCCTTGGGTTCTCTCTAGGGATCACTGAAACTCCAGGTTTTAGAATAAGGTAAAGCAGAAAGGGCTACTCCTAGAAAATGAGATTTAGGTTCTAATTTCACCTCTGATATCAAACAACTATATAGTCACTCTCAGACCACACAAACTAATGTGTGTGTGTGTGTATGTATAAATGTGTATATTAGTTAAATAGTTATAAGGCAATTTAATGTATGTCATGTACTCTATTTATCTTCACCTTCAGATAATTCAGGTCAAAGTAACCAGGTAATCGATATAGTAATCATATAAAATAATTGGCAGTCGACATGTATCCCACTCTAAAAATGTAATAGACTAGATATCTTAGAACCTTGAGGCTGAAGTAGCAAGAATCAGGATGAAACTGCTAAAACATCTTTGACAATGACTGTGAATGTGAGACATAAAGCGGGGAGACTGGTTGTCTGGCTAAATGTGGCTCCTTACTGCAGAATGAGTGATGTCATTACATCTCCATCTCCCTGTTCCATTCAAATCATCCCCAGCTTTCTAGCTGGCCTTGGAGGCAACCTTCCCGTCTTCCTTCTCAGCCTCTTTCACTTTCATCCACTGCTTCTGCTCTGCTCTCAGTTATATGGTTAAATTAGTATTTGACATCTAGTTCCCTGTTTACAGAAAAAGTTAAATTTAAAAAACAAGCAAAAATAAAATGTTCTTGCTTTCTCTTTTGGCCATAGGGAGAAGGTCAAACTCCTTATCATGATATTTATTCAGCGAATATGCATTGAATACGTACTTTGTGCCAAGCACTGGTCTGGGTGCTTGTGATACTTCAATGAACAAAAGAGACAAAAATGCCAAAAAATCGTAAACTTCATTGAGTTTACATTCTTGTGGAGGGAGCGAGACCATTGGTGATCAATAAAGCCATGAACTACACGCTACGTGGAAGGCGAGGCACGTGTATGTGCTTAGCCGCTCAGTCATGTCCGACTCTTCGTGACCCCATAGCCGGCCAGGCTCCTCTGTCCACAGGGATTCTCCAGGCAAGACTACTGCAGTCGGTTGCCATCCCTTCCTCCAGGGGATCTTCCTGACCCAAGGATCAAACCTAGGTCTCCTGCATTGCAGGTGGATTCTTTATCATCTGAGCCACCAGGGAAGCCCAGGAGAGAAGATAAGTCTTATCAAAAGAACACAGCAGGGCAAAGGGGACAGAAGTCCAGAAGTGGAGGGAAGGTTGAGATTAAAGGTGAACATGTAAATCCATAAATACAATTATGTATATATATAGTATGTGCCATTATATATGCAATAAATGTAATTATACATATGAAACATTTCAACATATGTCTCAGCATCTTCACTTTTGAAGCCCTTTCACAGTTTGTTCAGCCCCTGCCGTCTCTCAAAGGTAGACTTAATTATCTTCTCTTAATTCTGATTACTCTGTGCGCCGGCCATGCTAACACTTTAAAGGTTCCTCAAATGATATGTTCTCCTGTGCTTTTGCAAATGCTTTTTTCCATTTTTAACACAAAGCTCTTGAGCGAACCACCTGTCAACCACTCACACATAAAATTCTCATTCTGGCGACGCTTTCCTCATTGTTGGAGTCCTCAAATGCATTTCCCCTCAGATGCTGTGCCCAGACCCAGGGCACTGGACAAACACTGCTCTCAACGCACCTGACGTACTGGGGTGTGATCCGTTTACTTCCTGTCTCATGCAATATGTTGAATATTTTGAACTTACTAGCAATGTTTTATTACTTTCTATATCATCTTCATTTCTCTGTCAAACACAGTGTTGATAACACTGAGTGTAAGCATTTCACAGCATGGAGCTTCTTTTCCTCACCCTTCCTTTAATTCCTAAGGGGGAAGCTAGCTTTCCACATCCCTAAGTGCTTCATTACTCTGCTTTAAGGAAAAAGAGCATCTTGACTCCATAAAGCCTGGTCAGAACAGACAATGATGATAAGAAACGCAAAACTGCCTCTCTAGGAATTTCTTTTCGAAAAAGAAAAAATCTAGTATAAATCTGAGTGGCTCAATAATCGAGTCACAAAGCTTGCTGTTCAGTCGTTCAGTCATGTCTAACTCTTTCCGACCCCATAGACTGCAGCACACCAGGCTTCCCTGTCCCTCATCAACTCCCGGAGCTTGCTCAAACTCATGTCCATTGAGTCAGTGATGCCATCCAACCATTTCATCCTCTGTCGTCCCCTTCTCCTCCCACCTTCAATCTTTCCAATGAGTCAATTCTTCCCATCAGGTGGCCAAAGTATTGGAGCCTCAGCTTCAGCATCAGTTCTTCCAGTGAACACTCAGGACTGATTTTCTTTAGGATGGACTGGTTGGATCTCCTTGCAGTCCAAGGGACTCTCAAGAGTCTCTTCCAACACCAAAGTTCAAAAGCATCAATTCTTTGGCGCTCAGCTTTCTCTATAGTCCAACTCTCACATCCGTACATGACCACTGGAAAAAGCATAGCTTGGAGTATACTGATCTTTGTTAGCAAAATAATGTCTCTACCTTTTAATGTGTTGGCTAAATTTGTCATAGCGTTGCTTAGAACAACTGAAAAAAAGGGGGTGGTATCTAATGCCAGGGCATGAGTAAGTGCCTTTGATGAAGCTGTGATGTGGGCAGTGAAGGTGATGGTCACGCCAGTGCAAGCAGGCCAGTCTATTCTGGGGCCAGTCACTTTTGCATAAACAAATGAGATCAGGGTGACGATAATCGTTTGGAAAAACCCAACAAACGCTGTAGAGGGGATTTCTGCACTGGGTGGAGGTGGGACATTTGCCTTTCACTGTCTCTTCGGGCTCTGAGGGTCTAGGGTTCCATGACAGAACCAGATGGCTTCTTTACCTGGATTTTCATTGCCTCGGGATCGCATTCTGGGGCCCTGAGGGCAGCAGAGGGGAGAGAAGGCCCTGCGGCAGAGCAGCAGCCTGGCGACCGACTCCATCCCTGCGCATCCCGAGCTTCAGCTTGCCCTCTTCCCCCTGTGCTGGGATCTTCCTCGTGACTCCGGCGTGGCGCCCGGGCCTCATCGTCCTGATCGCGGTGGAGTCACGCTCCACGCCCCCGTGCGTTTCTTCCTCGGCAGTCGTCCTTCGCTGACCTCTCGTACGCCTCCTCCAGAGGCCCTGGGATGCTCTTCGTGGGGACGGGCGGCGCGGGGCACCGCTGCTGGCACCGCAGCGCCGGCCGCTCGCCGCCCTCGGCCCGCGGCTCCGCGCAGCCTCCTGGGGCCCCGCCGGCGTGCGGCCGGCGCAGCACACCCCGCAGGCCTCCTCCCGGACGGGTGCAGACAGTCTGTGCCCGGCTCCAGCCCGGCTCCAGCTCTGCGCCCGGCTCCAGCTCTGCCCGGCTCCAGCTCTGCCCGGCTCCAGCTCTGCGCCCGGCTCCAGCTCTGCGGGCCACCGCCATCCCCCGCTGTTTCCGGGACCCGCCGCCCCCGCGCGCCTTGTGGCAGCGCTCCCGCAGCCAGGGCCAGGGCGAGCCCTCGCTCGCTGGGCGCGTGCCGGGCGGGCCGCCAGTCTGCTCGCCTTGGTCCCCCATGGCTGCCTCATCGCTGCTGTCACGAGGGCCCGCTCGACCCCAGGGCGGACGAAGCTTTCAATACCCGTGCCTCTCATTGGGCCACGGGGACTCTCTCCTACGGCCCTGGTCTCTTCGCATATCTCCACTCCGGTGCTGGCTACTCACCGGGCCGAGGTATGGTGGTGTCCTTGTTCTATGGAGTTGTGAGTCCCGTGCTGAACCTCGTCATATACAGCTTGAGAAACAAGGAGATAAAAGATGCCTTGAAAAAACTCAAGGAAAGAAACCGATGTCCACTCTGTGTCTTATAGTTCCTTGAATTAAAAAACAAATTAAGTTTTCCTATATGTACCTTGGCATAAAAAATAAGTGGCCCACTTATTATTAGTCATAATAGGAATCTGAGTAATAAGTTAAAGAAATTACTTCAGATAAGACTCCCAACCCACATGTCTACTGCATAATTAGGCCCCGCAAAGATTTGTTTATGCCTTTTACGCTTCTGGTCATAGACTGATGGGGTTTCCGTTTTGGTCACTTGTGATAGAAAATCCTGTATTTTTCACTTTGGAAGTTTGCTTATATCATCTCTTTTTAGATTCCACATATAAGGAATGCCAGACAGTATTCTTTCTCCTCTGCCTGACTCACTTCACTCAGTATGACAGCTTGTAGGCCCTTCCATGTGGCCGGATGCAGGGCATGACTTCATTCTTTTTGATGGCTGAGTAATATTCCACTGTGTATACGCACCGCATCTTCTTTATCCATTCCTCTGTCAACGGACAGTTAGGCTGCGTTCATGTATTTTGATGACACCCCTCATCTTTATGGCCTTAGGTGCTGTGTGGCTGATACCTTCAGCCAGCTGGAGCATGGCCTTACGACCACGGACGTTCATTAGAGACCTCCTTACAAAGTGTCACGCATACCAACCCATTTATGCCTTGGAACAAATGTCTTCTTCCCTTTGCTTTGGGTACTGATCTATCCAAAGGTTGATCCTGACCAGGAAGGCTGACTCTGGATTAGGAACCTCACTGAGCCGGGGGTAGCAATGGTTCCTCAGAGCCAGCAAAGCAATAAGATACATGTAGAAAAGAGATTAAGGTCACATCTGCGGGGCCATGGGGTTCCCTGGGGCTAGAAACAGGGACCTAAACCAGCAGATCCGAAGCTGTGAGCAAGTCACAGTGAGCACAGAGCGAAGATGGCACAGAAGCTCTGAAGGAGATCAGAATGCCATGTGGCTAATGCTCATGGCTGAAGCCACTGAAGGACCAGGTGGGGCCTGACTTGAGAGACGGTCAGAGGAGAGAGGCTGCCTCTGGCAGCTCTGGCTCCACGTCTGTTCCCGAGACCACTTCTCACTCTTGGCCTTGCGTGGATGTTTGCTTACCCTCTGTTCTTATCTCATCTCCAGTTGAATTTCCTTTCATGTACTAGAGTTTGTATCTTTTTTTTTTTTTTTTGTTCCTCTGGAGTTTGACTGCAGCCCGGAACATGATTCCAATAACCTTCCCGTCATTTTCATGAATTGCTTCGGAAGGGGCCCCACGCTATGACGTGGTCTGAGATAGGAAAGCCAACTCAGTGAGCCTGCCGCAGAACTGGATGTGGATTTTAATTTGTCTTTGACCCTATTTTACGAGATGGTTCTTGAGCAGAGGACAGACGCTTGTGAAGTCCTGCTTCTTTGGGGGTTGTGTGTGCAGATCGTGGCGAACCGTGACAGGCGTCCTTACGCTCCTTTACCTTTGGCTACAGCTCTTCTGCCTCAGTCCTTTTAGTTCATGCTGGGATTTGGTCCACTCTCTGACCACTTGGGTTATTGGCAGTTTATACATAGGAGGGGGCATCCCTGGGTGCTCAGCAGTAGAGAATCTGGCTGCCAATGCAATAGACGGGAATTTGATCTTTGGTTCAAGAAGACGCCCTGGAGAAGGAAGTGGCAACCCACTCCAGTATTCTTGCCTGGGAAATCCCAAGGACAGAGGAGCCTGGTGGGCTACAGTCCAGGGGGTCACAAGAGCTGGACACGACTTAATGACTAAATAGCAGCCACATATTCAGGCGGGGCTATGACTTTGAAGCTCCCCTGTGCATCTTCCTTGGTCTCTGACTCCTTCAGACGGAGTTGCGCATCACTGTGGCATATTCCCGTAGCACCCTCTATTTCATCTCTCAGCTCCTGTGAGACTGCAGTTTTTTCTTTTTTACTTATCTGTCTTCTACTCAAGTTGTAAACATCTCTCTACTGTTTCCCTGAAGCATAGGATATGACTGGGACAAACTCTGTGTTAATAAGTATTTGCTTAATTAATGAATAAATCTCAATTCACTTGGCAGATGATTTAAAAATTTTATGTCAAAGGAAGGAATTAATACTTATTAGAAGCTTATTATCAGAGAAGGCAATGGCACCCCACTCCAGCACTCTTGCCTGGAAAACCCCACGGACGGAGGAGCCTGGTAGGCTGCAGTCCATGGGGTCGCAAAGAGTCAGACATGACTGAGCGACTTCCCTTTCACTTTTCACTTTCATGCGTTGGAGAAGGAAATGACACCCCACTCCAGTGTTCTTGCCTGGAGAATCCCAGGGACGGGGGAGCCTGGTGGGCTGCTGTCTATGGGGTCACACAAAGTCAGACACGACTGAAGTGACTTAGCAGCAGCAGCCAAAGCTTATTATATGCCAGGCATTGTTCCCAAAGCTTTTAAAAATTGTATTCCAACTCTATAACATATGTGCAGATTCTCCATTTTAAAAAATTAGAACACCATAGGTAAGGGAATGTTTCTTTTATTTTTTAATTTTTAAAGAAATATTTTTTGATCTGGATCATTCTTTGGTAGAGTCTTTATTTACTCTATTACAATATTGTTTCTGTTCTATGCTTTTTGGATTTTGGCCCAGGAGGTATGTGGGATCCCAGCTCCCGAACCAGGGATCACACTGGTACCACCTTCATTGGAAGGCGAAGTCTTAACCACTGGACCACCAGGGAAGTCCCAAATGTTTCTTTTAAGCAGTAACCCTCCATTTCAACCTCTTCCTGCACTCCCCAAGAGGTAACTATGGTTTATATTGGCATGTAAATTTATACTTTTTCTGCTTAATAGTATTCTTATATGTACCAGTCAAAAGTACATAATGTTGTTTTACGTGGCTCTATATGTACTCACATAAGTGAAATGCATATTGATAGGTTTTTCTATATGCTGATTTTTAAAAAATTCAATCATTGCTTCCTGGACCTCTTTCCATGTTATACATATAATTCTCCCTCAGTCTTTTCTATTGTTTTGTAGAACTGACACACCAAAATCTACGAACCTATTCCTCCCTGGACATTTAGGGAGTTTCCAGTTTTAGCTAATTTATTACAAAGAGTGTTGCAACATACACGTTTGTATACACCCTTCCTGTTAATATGCACTTTTATGGTAAGACTGAGAAGTTGAATTGCTGCCTATAGGACATGTATATTTAAAAGTTTTTACAGACACTGCCAAGTTCTGTCTAGAGTGGCTATAAATGGAGCCTCCTGACAGCAAGGAGGACAGCCTCCTGTCCTGTTACATAGGACAGCTGTATCGTACCCATATGAAGGGTGACCACTATCAGTATCAAACTGATTTTTCCCTCCCTGATGTTTCTTCAAATGTACTCTTTTAATCCTTGAAATGACCCTGTTAGACAGGATTGTTTATTGTCCTCATTTACATACTACAGAAAGTCTCTGATATACACAGTTTTTTTTTTTTTTTTTAAATTCTCACAACCAAAGTATGAGACAGGGGTTTTAATCATCTTTATCTAAGGAGATAAAGTATGTAAGGCTCAGGAAGGAGGTTATATAACATATTCGAAGGCACACAAGCTAAGATCTTAAGTGTATGTCTACATGATACCAAGTCCATTAATTGAATGCATATTCTCACACGTATGCTTGGCATCATCCAGAGATGAAGAAAATATTAAAACAAATTCTGTTTAAAAAAAAAAGAAAAGACTAATTTCTCAAGTCAGGCATGATTTCAGGGCATGAAGAGAAAGGAGAACTGACTGGCTTCTGTTAAATAGTTAGGATTAGTTTCAATAAGACCATCACTAAGTTCTGTATGAGGAGTTCTAGACCAGGAACTTTATTTTTAAAACAGCAATTCAAAAAGTATTATTCAAAAGTGGATTTGTTAATGGAACAATCTTATAAATGGCTTTATTCCCAAATAACTGTGAAACGAGGAGAAACCAAAATGTTAAAATTGAATTAATTAAATTAATATTAATGAACAATGCTTTTCAAAGGTAACAGTAGTAATGAAGCTCCAACCCAAGCTCCCTGGTGGTTCAGAAGGTAAAGAATCTGCCTGAAATGTAGGAAACTCCAGGTTCAATCCCTGGGTTGGGAGAATTCCCCTGGAGCAGGAAATGGCAACCCATTCCAGTATCCTTGCCTGGAGGATTCCATGGGTTGGGAGAATTCCCCTGGAGCAGGAAATGGCAACCCATTCCAGTATCCTTGCCTGGAGGATTCCATGGACAGAGGAGCCTGGCGGGCTACAGTCCATGAGGTCACAAAGACTCAAACATGACTCAGTGATTAAGACTTACTTTCTCTATTCAGGTAAAGAAAGGACCAATTGTGCTTCAGGCTCTGGAGTAGGAGAACGGTCTAGAGAGCAATGTATCAGGATATCAGGGTTAAGGGCATAATATTACCGCAAGGCGGGTGATGGTTGACGCTTTTAAGTCTCCCACTGGATTAAGCCAGACAAAAGAGAGTGATTAAAGAAGAGTTTAGCAGACAACATTGTATCAACAACCTCACCTCACCTTCTCTATTCAGGTAAAGAAAGGACCAATTGTGCTTCAGGCTCTGGAGTAGGAGAACAGTCTAGAGAGCAATGTATCAGGATATCAGGGTTAAGGGCATAATATTACCGCAAGGCGGGTGATGGTTGATGCTTTTAAGTCTCCCACTGGATTAAGCCAGACAAAAGAGAGTGATTAAAGAAGAGTTTAGCAGACAACATTGTATCAACATCCACAATGAATGGTTTATACTGGAGGACCCCAGAGGAATTTTACACTCTGAGGGCTTTCCTATCAATAATTTTACTGTGATGATTCCATTAACGCTGTGAACTGTGCCACTGAACATGGAAACATAAGTTCCTTCTACTTTGATCACTGAGAAGTTTTGAGTAAAATCTGTGACGTCTGTAGCCAGAATTTAGGTCACTGTGATGAGCGTTTTTATTCTTATTCTTGGCCCTGATCTCTCCTTTTTTCCCCCACCGTTCTTTCAATCTGTTATTCTGTGTTGCTTTGTGCAAGCCGCTCGCTCAAACATTTTGGAGCCGAGTAGAGCAGAGCAGAGCTTGCTTCGCCCACAGGTGGGTGCTTTAGACGATGAATTCACCCGGTTCTCTGGGTCACACAAATCTCCAACCTCAGCTGAAATCAAGCTTCTCTCCCTGATCTTCAGCTGTCTCAGATGCCCTTGGCCTCGTTTTCCTCATTCTATCTCTCTGCTTCTCTCTGTCTCTGTCTCTCTGTCTCTTTCTCCCTGCGCATCTCACTGTGTCTCTGCCTCTCTCTGTCTTGGAAGACCACCCGGACCCTCTGGTCCAAGCTGAGATGTTCCTCTCTGATCACTTGCCAGCCGGCACTTTCTTTTTCACATAATTCATCATTGTTCGGTGTCTGTCCTCCCATTAGGCTATAATCCCTATGCAGAGCAAGTGGGGCCTGAAACATAGCACTTGAACCCACAATTTTTGTGAACACATTAATAATTTTCTCCATCTCAGAACATTTTTAGCCATCAGTAACCTCCGAGGACTAGCTTGTTCCACTCCCCTCTTTTCACAAAGAATTGAGGCTCTAAGCAGTGAAATAATTTGCAAATGAGTCACAGCTGGCTATTGAGAATGCTCCTTTTCAGCCCAGCAATCTTCCCCTGTATACACAACAGCTGGCCGTTGCTGTCAACAATTCACCCAAAAGGAGGCGAAAGGTTCCTTAAGAAAGAATGCGGTGTGGTCTAAAAGCCCTGGCTTCACAGTTTGGCAGCTCTGACTTCCTGTTTTTAGGAAAATCATGCCGCTTCAGCTCTGCCTTGTGAACTTTTCCCCTTCTAATCATAGTTATAAAACCTCAGCTGGGAGAGACAAAGACTGGCAGTTTTCAGACTATGTTCCAGGGACCCCAGGAAGGAAATGAAGCCGCTGGGCATGGAGGCTGGTCCTTGCTTGTCAGAGGTGGCGGCTCTCTTACACGTCCTGTGGACTAGTTTCCATGAAGGCCTGCATTGGAAAGTAAGGGTTCCACCGCTAAAATCACATTTACAATCTACAAACCTAATACAGTCCTCTCACTTGGAGAATTAGAATTAGGAAATGGGAGTCCAGAGGGGAGCATCAATTTGCAAGAAGACGAGGTGAGGATTCCACCTGAGTTCTCCCAACTCCCTGAGACTTGACCGTGCACTTCTTTCTACACATGCACACACACACACTCACATACACACTCACAAACACACACACACACTAACACATATATGCATTCACATACACACACAGATAGAAACATACATACGCACTAACACAGGCACACACAACCACACACACTCACACATACACACATAGATACACAGTCACACACACACAGTAACACATATACACATTCACATACACACTCACACACTAACACATACACATTCACACATACACGTACACACTCACACAAACACATAGATACACAGTCACAAACACACACTAACACATATACACATTCACACACACACATACCAAGTCACACATACACACATAAATACACAGTCACAAACACATACAGTTATACAAACACATATGCACACACACAACTCACACATGCGCATAGACAAGCTCACACACTTACACACTCACAAACACACTCTCTCACACACACACGCCACACACCAGGTTTGTGAAGTGAAGGGGAAGCTGGGACGGCAGCCTGGCGTGCTGCAGTCCTTGGGGTCACAGAGAGCTGGACACGACTGAGCGGCAGCAGCATCCTCCCGCCTGTGAGCTGGCCTAGCCCTGCTCCCCAGGACCCTGGCTTTCTCCCTCCTTCCCAGCCCTCTCTCCACGCCAGCCGGGCCGCCCCCGCCCCAGCCCCTGCCCCAGCCCCGCCCGCTCTCAGGAGACAGTCTGTCCTCGCCGCTTGACGAGCAAGCTGCTTTCCATCCTTCTCTGAGGACTGCAAGGAGAGAGAAAGCAGGTCCCCCTGGATGCCCGACTTGCCCTGTGGAAGCAGAGCTGCTAGCTCTGGAGAGGGGTCTCAGGCTCAGGGAAGGGGCTCTCTTCCTGGGGAAAGGGGTGTGAGTGGGAGAGTGTGCCTCCCAAGCCTCGCTGCCGCAACGTGCGTGCCGCCTCCCCCTGTGTCAACGGAAAAGGCAGCTGGGCCGAGCGGGCACAGCAAGAGGGGCCTGGGCGGGCTGAGCCTACTCGGGGAACCCCGTCCCCGAGGCACACGGGCACAGCAAGAGGGGCCTGGGCTGGCCGAGCCCACCCGGGGGACCCCATCCCCGAGGCACAGGGGCACAGCAAGAAGGGCCTGGGCTGGCCGAGCCCACCCGGGGGACTCCGTTCCCGAGGCACACGGGCACAGCAAGAAGGGCCTGGGCGGGCCGAGCCCATCCGGGGGACCCCGTCCCCGAGGCACAGGGGCACAGCAAGAGGGGCCTGGGCGGGCCGAGCCCACCCGGGGGACCCCGTCCCCGAGGCACAGGGGCACAGCAAGAGGGGCCTGGGCGGGCCGAGCCCATCCGGGGAACTCCGTTCCCGAGGCACACGGGCACAGCAAGAAGGGCCTGGGCTGGCCGAGCCCACCCGGGGGACTCCCCGTCCCCGAGGCACAGGGGCACAGCAAGAGGCCACTGGGCTGGCTGAGCCCACTCGGGGAACCCCGTCCCCGAGGCACACGGGCAAAGCAAGAGGGGCCTGGGCGGGCCAATCCCACCCGGGGGACTCCCCGTCCTCGAGGCACACGGGCACAGACACTGTTCTGCAAACACCAAGGCTGAAGCTGAAAACCCAGAAAGGGCAGTCCGTGGGTGCTGGAAAAGAGAGAACTCAAAATCAGAGTAGGAGGTGTGCGGAAGCCTTGTGGCTTGGGGACTTTCTGAGCCAGATGCAGACTTCAGAGCAGGGGTTTGGGGTTTGGGGGACTCTGGGAGGTCATCTCGGCCACTGGTCCTGAGTGCAGTGCTCATGGGGGTCAAGAAGGGCTGCCTGCACCTGTGGGTGAGGAGACCTCCACCCACACGCCCATGGAAAATGACTAGGACACCTGCCTCTTCCCCGAGGTCAGAGAACCTGTGAACTGATCTGTTGCAACAGGCTTATGTTGACACAGGTGTGAGGTCCAAGGTCACAGACACTCCGAACCAAGCAATTAACACAAACACTGGTCCAGGGGTTGTAAGGCTTCAGCAGAGACAAAGTTAAGACCGTCTTGGAGGGGCAGCTGAACAAACCGAGGCAAACCAGCCTCCCACAGCAAGCCCCGGTGGAAAAGGAGCCCAGGAGTCACAAATGACAAACCGCACAGGGAAGTAAGTCACCAAGAGGAAGCATCAGCAGGAGCAACATGTGGGCGAACGTACGTGCCGCGACCAGCACGAAGCAGAATCTTCTTAAACTTTTCCATTTGAAGATCACAGACACGGCTTTCAAGTTGAGGCAGGTTGGGACTGGATTGCAGACTCATGCAGACGCTGGAAAGGAGTTCAACACACCCTCTTATTTTACAGGTTGGGAAACAGTGGCTCAGAGAGGGGAACTGACTTGTCTGTGGTCTCCAGCAGGTTAGATCAGAATGAGGAATAGAATCCAAGTCTCCAGATTTCTAACCCTGGGCTACTTTTACTGTCCCATGTTGCCCTAATTCACCAAGATAGAAATGGAAGGGACTTCCCTGGGGGTCTAGTGTTAAGAATCCGCCTGCTGATGCAGGGGACACAAGTTCGAGCCCTGGTCCAGGAAGATTCCACACGCTGCAGTGCAACTAAGCCCGTGGGCCCCAGCTGCTGCGTCCACGCTCCCCGGAGTCCACGCTCTGCCTCTAAGCCCATGGGCCCCAGCTACCACGTCCACGCTCCCTGGAGTCCACACTCTGCCTCTAAGCCCGTGGGCCCCAGCTGCTGCGTCCCCGCTCCCTGGAGTCCACGCTCTGTCTCTAAGCCCGTGGGCCCCAGCTACTGCATCCATGCACCTAGAGTCCACGCTCTGCCTCTAAGCCCGTGGGCCCCGGCTGCTGCGTCCACGCACCTAGAGTCCACGCTCTGCCTCTAAGCCCGTGGGCCCCGGCTGCTGCGTCCACGCACCTAGAGTCCACGCTCTGCCTCTAAGCCCGTGGGCCCCGGCTGCTGCGTCCACGCTCCCTGGAGTCCACGCTCTGCCGCTAAGAGACGCTGCCACGAGGAGAAGCCACAGCCACAAGCAGAGGAAGTGCATGCATAGAGACAGAGACCAGAGTGGGCGAAAATTTAGAAATATATAAATAAATAAATAACACACTAAAATCCCAGTTTTAAGAGACAACCAGGCAGAGAGGAGGACAGAAAGGCCTACCTAAGACTGAGGAAGGGAATTCTCTGTGGTCCAGTGGTTAGGGTGACGCCACCCTGCTGCTGCGGTGGGCGCAGGTTCAATCCCTAGTTGGGAAACTAAGATCCCTCATGAAATACAGAAAGAGAGGAAAAAAAAAGACCCAGGAAAACCCCAAATCAGGGCTCTGACCTATATTAGCAAAACTCAGGTGTGGTGTTTTCATAATGAGGATTCTTCAGTCAGCCCCTCCTGTCTCCACTTTGCATTATACTGACCCTTCTTTCCCCCCGTCCCCGCCCCCCCATTCTTCCCCTTTTTTCCTGAGTCCTTCTCTTGACTGTCAGCTGGTGGACCTGTTATCAGATGGGGCAAGTCAGCTCTGTGANAGGATTCTTCAGTCAGCCCCTCCTGTCTCCACTTTGCATTATACTGACCCTTCTTTCCTCCCGTCCCCGCCCCCCCATTCTTCCCCTTTTTTCCTGAGTCCTTCTCTTGACTGTCAGCTGGTGGACCTGTTATCAGATGGGGCAAGTCAGCTCTGTGATCCTGGCTCCTTCTTTCTCAACCTCTGCCCCACCCTCTGGGCAAGCCCTCCTCTCCTACTGTGTAAGAGGGTTAGGGAGTGGTTAAAGCAACAAGTGAGGACCGAGTACCTCCAGGCCACCTTCACTAGATGCAGATACTTGGCAGGGATGGGGACCAAGGTGGGTATGGAAACAGGTATGAGTTCAGTCCTGCAGGATCTGAGCTTTACATACCAGATCAGATATAAATAAGACAGAAGCTCATACATGGACGTCCCCTCTGGGCTCTTATAATTCATGTGTTACACAAGACACTAGGCTTACACTCTCCCCAGCTCACTAAGATACAATTATAGACCAGAAAGCCGAAGTAAACTTTGCAATAAGAAACATAAGCAGTGCAAGCTAGGCTGAGTAAGAGCTCAAAGATACTGATGCAAATTGAAACAAAAATCCTATAATCATTTGGCTTCAGCTTGAAAATTCATTCCCAACCACTCAGTAACCTTAAAATGCATTGCAATATACATTAGGTGCAGACAAATACTGTTTGATTCCACTTGTACGACATACCTAGAATAGTCACATTCATAGAATCAGAAAGTGTGTGTGTGTGTATGTGTGTGTGCATGTGCGTGCGTGTGTGTTAGTCACTCAGTCATGTTTGACTCTTTGTCACACTATGGACTGTAGCCCGCCAGACTCTTCTGTCCATGGAATTCTCCAGGCAAGAATACTGGAGTGGGTTGTCATTCCCATCTCCAGGGGATCTTCCCAACCCAGGGATCGAACCTGGGCCTCCTGCATTGCAGACAGATTGCTTACTGTCTGAACCACCAGGGAAGCCCAGAGTGAGAAAGTACATTGGTAGGTGTCAGGGTCCGGGCGTGGAGTGGTGAGGGGAAATGGGGTGTTGGCGTTTAATGCTGACAGAGTTTCAGTTCAGGAGGGTAAAGATTCAGGAGGTGGATGGTGAAAAGAGCTGCATAGCAAAGTAGGAAGTGAACGGACTCAGTGCCACTGAATTGTACAGTTAAATATGGCTAACATAGAATGTTTTATGTGACTATTATCACAATAAAATTCTTTTAAAAGATCTGATTTACCAGAGAAATGTTCTCAAAGTATTAGCAGCTTTGTTGGCTTTATTCACTTGTTTATTCTTCCAGTGAAGTGAAGTCGCTCAGTCGTGTCCGACTCTTTGCGACCCGATGGACTGTAGCCCACCAGGCTCCTTGGTCCATGGGATTTTCCAGGCAAGAATACTGGAGTGAGTTGCCATTTCTTTCTCCAGGGGATCTTTCCGACCCAGTGATCGAACCCAGGTCTCCCGCATTGTAGGCAGACGCTTTACCGTCTGAGCTACCAGGGAAGCCCTATTCTTCCAGTAGTAACATATATTGATTAGGCTTTTGCTATGTACCACATATAGCATTCGCCTTGAGTAATACAGTGACGAACAGATAAAAACCAGTCTCTTCCCATAAGGAGCTTACAGTTTACCAGAAAGTGAAAGTGTTGATTGCTCAGTCTTGTCCAACTCTTTTCGACCCCATGGACTGTAGCTGGCAGTCTCCTCTGTCCATGGAATTCTCCAAGCAAGAATACTGGAATGGGCTGCCATTCCATTCTCCAGGGGATCTCCTTGACCCAGGGACTGAACGTGGGTCTCTTACACTGCAAGCAGGTTCTTTACCATCTGAGATACCAGGGAAGTCCACAGTTTAAGCTAGAGGAGAGAACAAAACATACATTCAAATAGTGATAAATGCAAGGGGTCCTGTGGAGCATAGAGGGGAACAATATAATATTCATTAATCAGTCAGTTCAGTCACTCAGCTGTGTCCGATTCTTTGCGACCCCGTGGATGCAGCATGCCAGTCCTCCCTGTCCATCACCATCTCCCAGAGTTTACTCAAACACAAGTCCATCAACTATCTCATCCTCTGTCATCCCCTTCTCCTCCTGCCTTCAATCTTTCCCAGCATCAGGGTCTTTCCCAATGAGTCAGTTCTTCACATCAGGTGGCCAAAGTATTGGAATTTCAGCTTCAGCATCAGTCCTTCCAATGAATATTCAAGACTGATTTCCTTTAGGACGGACTGGTTGGATCTCCTTGCAGTCCAAGGGACCCTCAAATATCTTCTCCAACACCACAGTTCAAAAGCATCGATTCCTCAGTGCTCAGCTTTCTTTATAGTCCAACTCTCACATCCATACATGACTACTGGAAAAACTAAAGCCTTGACTAGACGGACCTTTGTTGACAAAGTAACGTCTCTGCTTTTTCATATGCTGTCTCGGTTGATCATAGCTTTTCTTCCAGGGAGCAAGTGTTTTTTCATTAATGTTCATCAATTCTCCGCATTCATTCATGTTTCCTTGGAGGTACAATCCTGGTGCAGCAAATGTCAAAAGAAGAAGGAGATAAGGCAGCGGAGAGACAAAGCAAATCAAGGGGTGAGTTTGGTCTCAGCAAGGCAGCTGTGAGCAGTGGCATGAAGTGAGACCTTAATTCCCTGCCCAGGAGTTGAACCCAGGTAGCCTGTGCCTCCCTTGTAGCTCAGTCAGTAAAGAATCTGCCTGCAGTGCAGGAGACCCAGGTTTGATCCCTGGTTCAGGAAGATCTTCTGGATAAGGAAATGGCGACGCACTCCAGTATTCTTGCCTGGAGAATTCCATGGACACAGGAGACTGGTGGGCTGCAGTCCATGGGGTCGAGAAGAGTCAGGCACGACTGAGCGACTAACACTCACTGAGGTGAGGTGAAGTCGCTCAGTCGTGTCCGACTCTTTGCGACCCCGTGGACTGTAACCTACTAGGCTTCTCTGTCCGTGGGATTCTCCAGGCAAGAATACTGGAGTGGATTGCCATTTCCTTCTCCAGGGGATCTTCCCGACCCAGGGATCGAACCCGGGTCTCCCACATTGGAGGCAGACACTTTAACCTCTGAGCCACCAAACCCGGAATCTTAGCCACCAGACCAGCAGGGGGCTGGAAGCTATTTTCTCCTGGATCTTTGCCCCCAGGGAAAAATGCATTTATCACAGAGGCAGAAACTCTAAACTGTTCGAAATATAGCATAGCAACAAATGGGAGAGCGCACAGAGAAATGGTTTGCTTAGCTGAGACAGAAGCAAGGCAGAGATATACACCCAGAGGGAAAGAGCGTGGGTGTCCCTCAGAGAGGCGTGCAGTAAAGAGGCGGCTACGTCACTGTCATGGGTCAGTTCTTCTGGGCCTTTGTTTACCGTTAGCCAATTATCTGGTTTCTCTTTCCATAGTGACCTACCCGGGACCCTCCCCTGGGTGTGCACAAACCCCCCCCCGGCCAAGATGGATCTTGGAGTGAAAGCTTCTGGGAGGAGCAAGGCTCATTATGGCCTGGTGTTAGCCCCTGATGTTAGGCCCACAAGGAGCCTTTCTGCACAAGTGTAGCGTCTCCTTTCCCCAAAAGGGGGCAGGGAGTGGAGATCCCTTAACCCTTTACTCAGACAGGGTTTGTGCCTCTTTGTCCTTGCTGTGACTACTGCCGTGACTATTAACTAAGGTGTTGGCAAGAGATGAAGACTAGCTAATTACCCTGTGTCTGTTACCTCCCTTTCAGAGGGCAAACAGGAGGCTGATTGTCAATGCCTTAACGGGACCCCACCTAACTCCGGTCTCAGGAAATGCTAACAGTTGTAAGTATCCAGGCTGAAGTCCCCATCTGCATGCCCCATGAAATGTGGACAGGAGGCCAGCTGTAAATGTCTGATTGGGAGCCCATCTATCTCCTGACTCAGATTCCTGAGCTGATCACAGTCTGAGGAAAGACACAGACAGTTGCTGAGTCATGTACGTGTCTTCCGACAGAGCCTAGGAAACCACCAGTCTTCACTGTGGTCCGCCGGAGGGAGCAAGGAGGAACAGCTCACGTGCCCGGCTCCTCCTGCCTGTCCGTGCTCACCAGTGCAGAATCCTCTGTATTTCTGGGTTGTGGTCGCCAGCGTCCTCTGACCAGCTACTGGCGGAGCCGCGGCCCGCATCTGGTGGCCTGGGGCTTCGCTGGAGTTCAAAAGTGAGGAAGGAGCCACAGTCTCTTCGGATCCAGTCGTGCTTATTTTTTTTAATATGAATTTACCTGCTTCCAGCTGTCCCGGGTCTCTGCAGCTGCTCTCGGACTTTCTCTGGCCGCGGTGGGTGGGGGCGACGTTCCAGCTGCGGCCGTGAGGTCCTCTCGCTGTGCTCACTGGCTCTAGAGCTCACGGGCTCAGTAGCTGCGGCCACGGGCTCAGTTGTCCCCCGGCCTGTGACATCTTCCTGGACGAGTGACTGAACCCGGGTCCCCTGCATTGGCAGGTGGAGTCTTAAATGCTGGACCACCAGAGAAGTCCTCCACAGTGTTGAGAGTCTCCAGACACAATAGGGTACTCAGTCAAATTCGGATGTCATTTATTGTTTTTTTAAGTAATTTATTTATTTGGCCACGTGGCTTGTGGGATCTTTGTTCCCCCGACCAGAGATTATGGCAGTGAAAGCACCGGGTCTCAACCCCTGGACCGCCAGTGAACTCCCAAATTTGAATGTGAGACAAACAGTGAATGTTTTTCTTGGTATAAGTATGCCCCCCATGTTGCACAAGACATATGTCTACTAAAAAATTAATTGTTGTTTTCCTGAAATTTAAATGCAATTGGGCATCCTGTATTTTCATCTGCTAAGTCATGCAACCTTCCTCTCGTGGGGCGGGTGGAGACCATGGCAGAGTCTGGACCCCCTCCTGGGAGAGGTCGAGTGCCCCCTCCTGGGAGGTGAGGGGTTGGACGACCTCCCAGCACTCTTCACAGGGGAAGCAGTGGAGGGCTGGGGTGGCTGACGCAGCTGGAGATATCTAGAGAGGCAATAAATTCACCTGGTACAACCTAAGCCTGTGGGTTCCGGAGGCCATTTAAACTGAAATATTAAGGACCGGCAAGAATTCGNGCATGAAATGTTCCCTTGGTATCTCTAATTTTCTTGAAGAGATCTCTAGCCTTTCCCATTCTATTGTTTTCTTCTATTTCTTTGCACCAGTCACTGAGGAAGGCTTTCTTATCTCTCTGGAACTCTGCATCCAAATGGGTATAACTTTCATTTTCTCCTTTGCTTTTTGCTTCACTTCTCCTCAGAGCTATTTGTAGGGCCGCCTCAGATAGCCGTTTTGCTTTTTTGCATTTCTGTTCCTTGGGGATGATTTAAGGGCAAGATGGCTGGTGAGGATCAGGGTGTGTGCTGGGCCTGCACTCCTGTAATCTGGACTCAGACGGTCTCCTGATGTGGTTCTAGAGGTTATCAAACCGTGACCTTCTCTCCGGAATGAAGAGTCAGCACCTCCCGCGCGTGGGGGCTTTGGCTCTGCAGAGGCGCTCACAGACGCTGCCGCGCGCAGCCCTTGAGTCAGAGCGGGGCGCTAGCCCAGGCCCAGGCGGCGCTGCTGCTCTTGGCCGCTCCTTCCTGGCCTCTCCGCCCCCTCTCTCGCTTGATTAGCAGCTGTTTGGACAGTTTGTTCCTTTGTAACTCAGGGTAGGTCTTGGAGGCTGAAGCCTTTTCCTGCTACCAAGAACGGGGGGCACAGAAGAGCTGTGGTTCCCAGGGCCCCCGCAGGGTCTTGCTTGGTTTCAGCGCCTTCTGTAAGTGGGACGCGTTTAGTGCTTGTCTTTTCGCTTCTGTCTAGCCCCAGTCTTGACAAGCCTCAGGCAGAAAATTACTTCTGGAATGTGGATGGTCAGCTTCAAACATAAACTAGGCGCCCTTCCTAAATGGAATGTCTTGTCCTTTTGTTCTTATTCCCTTAGGCCTTGAAGCCACCATTGGCCATTTTTGAATCTTGCTAACAGAGTTCTAAGATTGCAGAGCTTTTACATTCATCCATTTCTTCAGTTAATCTTTCCAACAAATATCTGTTGACTCCCTGGTGGGTGCCAGATGCTTTTCTAGGGAAGGCTGGTATTTATGGGGACAAGTTGTAAGGATAATGAAATATTTTCTCCTTATAAGTTAAATGTGCTTTTCCAAGTTCACCAAACTGTGGTGCTTCTGAACTGTGGCGTTGGAGAAGACTCTTGAGAGTCCCTTGGACTGCAAGGGGATCCAACCAGTCCATCTTAAAGGAAATCAGTCCTGAATATTCATTGGAAAGACTGATGTTGAAGTTGAAACTCCAATACTTTGGCCACCTGATGTGAAGAGCTGACTCATTGGAAAAGACCCTGATGCTGGGAAAGATTGAAGGCAGGAGGAGAAGGGGATGACAGAGGATGAGATGGTTGGATGGCATCATTGACTCAGTGGACGTGAGTCTGAGTAAACTCTGGGAGTCGGTGATGGACAGGGAGGCCTGGCATGCTGCAGTCCGTGGGGTTGCAAAGAGTCGGACATGACTGAGTGACTGAACTGTGCTGAACTGAAGCTCACCAAGTACCCTATCCATCCTGATGCTTGCCCTGGAAATCCCTGAAACTCCCCGCAATCCAGGAATGAAGGAAGCTTCTAGGACTCTTGCATTGAGCATGGTCTTTATCTATTCTCATTTTGTCATTTAAACAAGATAGAAATAGTCACCCCCTCCAGGACCTCTAGGCTGGTGAGTATGTTAGTCAGCCACCTTCTCTTGCTTGCATCTGGAATATAGCCTTGCTGCCAAGATGGCCACAGCACAGAAGTATGACCTCAGCCTCAGAGACCACAAAGACAATTGGGACTCAGCTGAAGCAACAGCTTTTTAAGAATCAGAGCTGTCCAGAGACAGGAGGTAGGGCGCCACCCTGCCGTGGAAGCATCCAAGCAAAGGCTGGATGGCCAGTTTGCAAGACAGTACTGGAGGACGCTGGAGCCTTGGGCTGAGAGCGCCGTCCCTTCCAATCATGAGATTCTGNAACAGCTTTTTAAGAATCAGAGCTGTCCAGAGACAGGAGGTAGGGCGCCACCCTGCCGTGGAAGCATCCAAGCAAAGGCTGGATGGCCAGTTTGCAAGACAGTACTGGAGGACGCTGGAGCCTTGGGCTGAGAGCGCCGTCCCTTCCAATCATGAGATTCTGTAATTCTTGTTTCTAAATTAGATGTCAGTAAGCTGCAGAGCCCAGGAAAAACCCAGCCTCCGCCTGTTTTTGTAGAGATTGATTGGAACACAGTCCTGCTATACATTTGTGTATCATCCACACTCAGTTCGCGCTCTGATGGCAAAGTTGAGTAGTTATCACAGACACCCTTTGGCTGCAAAGCCTAAGACGTTCACTAGCTGGTGGCCATTTACAGGAAAAGCTTGTGAACCTCATTCTAAGAGACTCCTGGGATGAAGTCTTTGATAAAGCCTCCAATTATCTCCGATTTACCTGTGCCATTAATCTGTATGGCAAGGCTACTAGATTGTTTTCCTTAAAGATATGCGTGTCTTTGTTCAGGATATTAACAAAAAATCTTCAACTGCTCCCGCTGAGTCAGTATAGCTTCCCTATCAACGCTATCAAATGGATTGAGAAAAAAAAAGGCTCCTGGGGCGCTCTAATGTGGCTTTTCTTCCACTCCCCTTCCGTGAGAACTGAGCGCAGAGTCAGCCTGAAGGCTGCAGCAGCAAGCTCGGCAGAGCTGAAAGCCGAGACGCGCGGAGCTTCTGGCTGGGTGTACAGAGCTTTATGTGGAGAGTTTCAGTCAGTCCTCTTAACATCCTCATCTACTGCTTAGAGGGATGTCACAGTTGAGGACATGGAGGCTTAGGGAGACTCCAGAACTTGCCCTGAGTCACCTGTGGAGCCAGGATGCTGCTTATATTTCAATTCTGAAACCTCTATTTCATATATACGTATATCAGTCTAGCTGTTGAGATATTTTGAGCGACTGTACAAAGCACAACAAAGTCTGAAGACTGAATAGACTCACAGCCCAGCCCATGCGCTTAATCTCATATTTAGATCACACAAAAGTAGTCACGACAATGGGAATATCTCATCGGAAGATCCAAAGCTCCCGAGTCCGCATAATTCCACGATGGCAGAACCACCTCCCCTGACTCACTTGTTTTCATGGTTATTTCAAACAGAAAGAAAAATGGTGGCGATTTTCACTTCATCTCTGCTCGACGTCTGTCTGAAGACCCTGCAGCTAAAGAGGGAAAGACTGAATATCAGATGGGGTTTGTATTATCCAAAAGCAAAACAAATATAGAAATATGAACTCCGGCCAGCAGTAACCCAGAGCGGCCAGAGGCCACCCCGTCGCTTTTCGCTCAAATCTTCCTCCAAGAGGGAGTGACATGATGGAAAGACTCTGGGGCTAAGAAACAAGAGGTTGAGAGGAATCCCAGGCGTTGCTGACCCTGTGGTGGACAAGCTCTCTGCTCGACTTCAGCTTAATGAGAATGCAAGGGGCGCTCTTCACATGAGACCGGTGTCATGAGGAAACCTGAAAACTGATCGGAGCGGGAGTAAGGTTGGTCTTAACTGCCCAGTCCAGCGGAGCTTAGCTTCAGTTCAGTTCAGTTTAGTTTAGTTCAGTTCAGTCGCTCAGTCATGTCTGACTCTTTGCAACCTCATGGCTGCAGCAGGCCAGACCTCCCCGTCCATCACCAACACCCGGAGTTCACTCAAACTCATGTCCATTGAGTTGGTGATGCCATCCAGCCGTCTCATCCTCTGTCGTCCCCTTCTCCCGCCTTCAATTTTTCCCAGCATCAGGGTCTTTTCAAATGAGTCAGTTCTGCGCAGCAGGTGGCCAAAGTATTGGCGCTTCAGCAAGAAAACAGTCACGTTGTGACTAATTCCTCCTGGATTTTCCAGAAACAGGTTTATTCCAGAGTCTTTAGAAGTCACAGACCTTTGATCCATTTAGACTATTTGGCTGTCAGATTTCAGACTCCTGATACATCCATAGATTTCTGCTAAAACTAAGAAAGGGGGCCGCCACTCCAAACGCAGCCAAATGTTTGTCTCTATTTCAGACTGCAGGTGAAATGCAGAAATAGGGAACACCTGGATCTGCTCCAAGCCCACAGAGAACTGAACCTCAGACATTGAGTCATGGTGTGGCTCTGCATGAGCTGGTGTCAGAAAGCACGTGTTCACACTGAGAAAGAAAGCGGACCTGGGACTTCCCTCTTGCCTCTTTTTGGAGGAAGTGAAACCACTCTGCTGCAAAGCAGGTGCCCAACTTTTGTAGAAAAATTGCCTTTTTCTTTTTAGAAACTAAAGTTTGGCTTTTAGGCACAAGCCCTTGAGAGCAGCCTTCTGGAGAGTTTATGGAGGTGCCTGGGCCTTTCAGTACAAGCAAAAGTGAAAGCGATCACTGGTGAGCAGAGTGAAGCGAGAAAGGAATGGGTGAAATGCTCTGGTCAGGCTCTTGGAGGGCACCTCCTGCTACCTGACCACTATGAGCAGTAAGCCCTGCTGGTGGCCTGCAAGCTTCAGCTGAGCCGAAATTCCCAAATTCACACTTCTTCTTTCATTGCTTCTCCGTGAATTGAAAAGAGAACTTCCTTGAGCACAGCAAACACAGTCATAGGCTTTGGATCATCTCAGGTGTATGGAAATTTCGGAACTACTACATTTCTTTTGGTTTTTAAATGTATATTTGTTGCTTATTTTTCTGAATACGAAAGAAATGATTACTCATCCTTGTGTTTGGGACTTGGTAGATTCTCAAAAAAGTTTTGTTAAATGAGTGAAAACATGCTCATTGTTGAAAGCTCAAAATATGTAGAAGCGTGGAAAGAAGTAAATAATTCATGAAACCTACCTACTAGATATAACTACTGTCAATGGGTCAGTTGGTGTATATTCCTCATCATATTTGTACATAGTTGAGATCATATTGAATGCTTATTGTGGTTTTTTCTCTTAACATTATGGCATAAGAATTTCTTATGTTATTAAAACTGTTTGAAAATAAAATTATGATGGCTGCAAAATATTTTGTCATATGAATGCGATGTAGTTTCACTCTTTTGGGCCCTTTTAGCTGTTTCATTTTTTTATTTTTGCTATAATAAAAATGAAGATGAAGGTGGTCCAGAAGTAAATGACAATGACTAGGTGTTTAGAGATAATAGGAACGCCTAAATGTGGAGTTATCTATATTCACCTTACTTGTATTCTCAGAAGAGTGAGATTCCATCAGGATCTATTACAGCCAAAAGAAAAAATAAGAAATTGTCAGCATGTCTTCAAAACAGGGTAAGTGAGTTTTCTGATTCTGATGAACTAGCCCTGAAATAGTTTGAAGAAAAGTATATGGATATTTCAGCAAACTTATTGGAAGTATTCAAAGACATTCGGTTCTAACTTTTCTAATTCTAAATCTGTGATCACTCTGCTGCTGCTGCTGAGTCGCTTCAGTCGTGTCCGACCCTGTGCGACCCCATAGATGGCAGCCCCCAGGCTCCCCCACTGAGCTATTGATTTATAACCTGGGCAGAAGCTTGCTTCTCTAGTCAAGTAGAGACCAGGTGACTGTTTGCTCAGTCGCTCTTTGTGACCCCATGGACTGTAGCCCTCCAGGCTCCTCTGTCCATGGAATTTTCCAGGCAGGAATACTGGAGTGGGTTGCCATTTCCTCCTCCAGGGGATCTTCGTGACCCAGGGATCGAACCCACATCTCCTGTGTCTCCTGCCCTGGCAGGCAGATTCTTTACCAGTGAGCCTCCTGGGAAGCCCAGAAACTGGTTCATAAACTAAACCCTTAAAGACGCTGACTCCTGGAAGGAAAGTTACGACCAACCTGGACAGCATATTCAAAAGCACAGACATTACTTTGCCAACAAAGGTCCATCTAGTCAAGGCTATGGTTTTTCCAGTGGTCATGTATGGATGTGAGAGTCGAACTGTGAAGAAAGCTGAGCACCGAAGAATTGATGTTTCTGAACTGTGGTGTTGGAGAAAATTCTTGAGAGTCCATTGGACTGCAAGGAGATCCAGCCAGTCTATCCTAAAGGAGATCAGTCCTGGATGTTCACTGGAAAGACTGATGTTGAAGCTGAAACTCCAGTACTTTGACCACCTGATGTGAAGAGTTGACTCACTGGAAAAGACCCTGATGCTGGGAAAGATTGAAGGTGGGAGGAAAAGGGGATGACAGAGGATGAGATGGTTGCATGGCATCACCGACTCAATGGACATGGGCTTGGGTGGACTCCGGGAGTTGGTGATGGACAGGGAGGTCTGGCGTGCTGCAGTTCATGGGGTCACAAAGAGTCGGACACGACTGAGCGAGTGAACTGAACTGAACTGAACTGGAGTGTAAGTGAATTCCCCAGAGCATGATAACTGAGGCATTAATAGAGCCAGAATGTGATATTTCTGGGTTACAGAACACCATCAAGGTTTTTTAAATTTTATTTTATTAAAATGTAGTTGATTTACAATGGTGTGTTAATCTCTACTAACAACAAAATGACTCAGACACATACATATGTATTCTTTTCATCTCTTTCCCGTTATGATTGATCACAATGTACTGACTCTAGTTCCCGTGCTAATCAGTAGGGCTTTGCTGTTTATCCTTCTTATACATAATAGTTTGCATCTGCCAACCCTAGACCCCCAATCCATCACTCCCCCACCCACCTTCCCCCTTGCCAACCACAGGTCTGTTAAGTTTATTTGTATTTTCTTTAGATTCCACAAACAAGTGAAATCATATGACTTTCGTCTCTCTCTGTCTGACTTACTTCACTTCCTATGATAATCTCTAGGCCCATCAGTGTTGTTGCAAAATGGCATTATTTCATTTTTTTTTATGACTAGGAAATGAGGAGAAGAAAATGGCAACCCACTCCAGTGTTCTTGCCTGGAGAATTCCATGGACAGAGGAGCCTGGTGCTACAGTCCATGGGGTCGCACAGAGTCAGACACGACCGAGCGACTAAAGCACAATATTCCATTACATGTAAATCTGCATGGGCTTCCCAGGCAGCTCAGTGGTAAAGAATCCACCTGCCAATGCAGGAGACGCGAGCTCCATCCCTGGATTGGGAAGATCTGCTGGAGGAGGAAATGGCACCCGCTCCACTATTCTTGTCTGAAAAATCCCATGGACAGGGGAGCCTGACAGGCCACAGTCCATGCAGCTGCAAAGAGTCAGACATGACTGAGTGACTAAGAACATGCAAAAAATCCGTATACTTTATCCTTTCATCTGTCGATGGGCACTTATTGATTCCATGTCTTATCTATTGTAAATAGTGCTGCTATGAACATTGAGGTGCATGTATTATTTGAATTAGAATTTTCCCCAGATATATGCTTAGGAGTAGGATTGCGGTATCACATGTCCATGCAAATCAGGCTTTTTAAAAAAAAAATTGTGGCAAAGTGTTAGTTGCTCAGTCATGTCTGACTCTTGGCCACTGCATGGACTGTATCCTCTGTCCATGGAATTCTCTAGGCAAGAACACTGGAGTGGGTTAGCCAATATATGCTTAGGAGTAGGATTGCGGTATCACATGTCCATGCAAATCAGGCTTTTTTTTAAAAAAATTGTGGCAAAGTGTTAGTTGCTCAGTCATGTCTGACTCTTGGCCACTGCATGGACTGTGTCCTCTGTCCATGGAATTCTCTAGGCAAGAACACTGGAGTGGGTTAGCCATTCCCTTCTCCAAGGGATCTTCCCAACCCAAGGGCTGAAGCCGGGTCTCCTGCACGGCAGGCAGATTCCTTACCATCTGAGCCGCCACGGTGAGAGTCGCGGAACGTGAAGCGTGCTGCTTTAGCCGACGTTCCCGTGCAGTTCAGCGGCACTACATGCGCTCGCGTTGCTGTGCAGTCTCGCCACCATCCATTTCTGGAATGTTTCACCCTCCTAAACTGAAGCTCTGTCCCCAGTAAAGACTAACTTCCCACCCCGCTGGCAGCTACCAGTGTACTTTCTGACTGTGAATTTGACTGTTCTAGGTCCCTGGCGTCAGTGAAACCAAGCAGCGTTTGTCTTCCGCTGGTGTGCACTGGAGCACATTTCTAGGGTGGCTTGAGGTGTGTCCTCCAAGCACCTGCACGCATCTTCTCCTGCTCCCTGCGCTCTTCAGCTGGCTCTCACTCGCGAGCTACTCGATACACGCACGTGGGAGTCCCAGACGCCCCGTTCACCTCGCCCCATTTTCCCTCTTCGGTGCCCATGCGTTTGTTCGCTATGTCTGTTCTCTAAGCTAACATCTGTATCATTTTTTCTAGATTGCGTCAAGGTTTTAATGGCAACTAGTGACGCTCCGCCTGTAAAGCTAGGCAACTGGCCTCATTATTTCCGAAAGCACCTGTCAGCTGCGTCAGTGACAATCCTGTGGTGATTCAATTCCTTGAAATTGCCTTTCCAGAATGCAGACGGGAGGCCTGTGAATTGAAACATGGCTTTTGCAGCCTCAGTCCTGCATCTGGTTCACGGTGTAAGGGTGCAATTGGGAGCTTCCGTTAACTCCTCTGGATTCCCCAGCTTCCTCTCAGTGGGCTAGTTGTCTCAAAGAACCAACAGAACTGGGCACCAATCAAGCCTGGTTTTAGGTCAATGGGCCTGAAAAGACTGCTTTGAATGAAGAGGTTTAATAGACTTAGCATTAGTACACAAATGCAAATTCACGAAGTTACCTTCTCCCCATGACACAACAAGTGAATTGCTGCTTTAAAAACCTGAGTGGTGAAGACCACATTCATTTTTACACATCTGTCTAAGTTACAGGAGAAGGCAATGGCACCCCACTCCAGTACTCTTGCCTGGAAACTCCCATGGATGGAGGAGCCTGGTGGGCTGCAGTCCATGGGGTCGCTGAGTCAGACATGACTGAGCGACTTCACTTTCACTTTTCACTTTCCTGCACTGGAGAAGGAAATGGCAACCCACTCCAGTGTCCTTGCCTGGAGAATCCCAGGGACGGGGGAGCCTGGTGGGCTGCCGTCTGTGGGGTCGCACAGAGTCGGACACGACTGAAGTGACTTGGCAGCAGTGTAAGTTACATGCACTTAACCATGGAATGAAAAAAAGTTATAAGAGCAGGTACCACGTTATTGCCAACAATACACAGAGGAAAAGGACAGTGATATTGAAGTCCCAGCAGAGACTCGTTAGGGGAAAGCAGAACCATCAAGAGTTTGAACAAGAAATGAAACCAAAGCTTTCTTTCAAGGCTGGAACGCTCTCGCGGGGGTAACGGTAAGGTGTGTGGTTGTATTTTTTCTGAATGCCCACTGCTGTGCAGAGTAACCGACTGGGCTCTGGGGGAGGTCGGTGGGCAGCTGACTGTTAAGAATACAGGGCTGGGTTTTCTATCTAGCGCCACACAATTTTTTCAAAGTCCTGATGGACCTTAGTGTTTGAATCGACTCTCATTTCCCCATTTCGAGATTAGACTAACCCAAAGAGGAACTGGTGGCTTTAGGAGAACTGCTGAACTTTTTGTTTCAGCAACGACTTTCTTTCCCATCAGTTCAGTCTGCCCCAAGCCCACTGGCCACAGCTTAGGACTGGCGGGTCAGGCCGGGGCTGTCTGAGCCATGAACAGCTTCAGGGGCGCGTTTCTAATCTGGGCGGTGGCAACATGGGCTAAAACGGACACATCTCGGGGAGCAACCGATGAGCCTGGGTTTCAAAATTGCAAGAATGCCTTAAAATTGCCTGTTCTGCCCGTCTTACCCGGAGGTGGCTGGGATAACCTGCGGAATGTGGACATGGGACGGGTGATGGAGTTGGCTTACAGCCACTGCAGGACCACGGAAGACGGGCAGTACATCGTCCCGGACGAGATCTTCACCGTTCCCCAGAAGCAGAGCAACCTGGAGATGAACTCCAAAATCCTGGAGTCCTGGGTGAACTACCAGAGCAGCACCTCCAACTCCATCAACATGGAGCTCTCTCTTTTTTCCAAAGTCAACGGCAAGTTCTCCCCTGAGTTCCAGAGGATAAAGACCCTTCAGGTGAAGGACCAAGCTGTAACTACCCAGGTTCAGGTAAGAAACCTGGTCTACACAGTCAAAATCAACCCAGACGCAGAGCTAAGCTGGGGCTTTAAGAAGGCGCTCATGGACATCTCGGAGCAGCTGGAGAACAACCAGACCCGGATGGCCACCTATTTGGCAGAACTCCTGGTCCTCAACTACGGTACCCATGTCATCAACAGCGTGGATGCCGGGGCCGCGCTCATCCAGGAGGACCACATCAGGTCGTCCTTCCTGCAGGACAGCCAGAGCAGCCGCACCGCCGTGACCACGTCCGCCGGAATCACCTTCCTGAACATCGTGAACTTCAAATTCGAGGAGAACTACACCTCACAGAATGCCTTCACCAAGAGCTACCTCTCCAACCGAACCAACTCCAGGGTTCAGAGCATCGGAGGGCTTCCATTTTACCCAGGCATCACCCTCCAGGCCTGGCAGCAGGGCGTCACCGGCCATCTGGTGGCCATGGACCGAGCTGGCCTGCCTCTGCATTTCTTCATCAACCCCGAGCGACTGCCTGAGCTGCCGGGGCCCTTGGTGAGAAAGCTGTCGAAGACGGTGGAAGCGGCCGTGCGCAGGTATTATGCGGTCAACACCTACCCTGGCTGCACGGATCTCAGCTCGCCCAACTTCAACTTCCAAGCCAACACTGATGATGGCTCTTGCGAGGGGAAGATGACCAACTTCTCCTTCGGGGGAGTTTACCAGGAATGCACCCAGTTCTTGGGGAATGAGGGTGTCCAACTCTGCCAGAACCTGGAGCAGAAGAATCCGCTGACTGGCAGCGTGTCCTGCCCCGCTGGTTATTCCCCAGTCCAGCTGCTCGCCCAGACCCACGAGGAGGGGTACAACCACCTGGAGTGCTCACGCAAGTGTACCCTCTACATCTTCTGCAAGACCGTGTGTGAAGACGTGTTTCGAGTAGCCAGGGCTGAATTCAGGGCTTTTTGGTGTGCAGCCAGTGGCCAAGTACCTGAAAACTCGGGGCTCCTTTTTGGCGGGCTCTTCAGTGGTAAGAGCATAAATCCTCTGACCAATGCCCAGTCATGCCCAGCCGGCTATTTTCAACTGAGACTTTTTGAAAACCTTAAGGTATGTGCCTCTCAGGACTATGAGTTGGGATATAGATTTTCTGTTCCCTTTGGTGGGTTCTTTAGCTGTGTGGTGGGGAACCCCTTGGTGGATTCTGCTGCATCCAAAGATCTGGGGGCACCTTCTCTAAAGAAGTGTCCAGGGGGCTTCAGCCAACACCTAGCCCTCATCAGCGATGGGTGCCAAGTGTCTTACTGTGTCAAAGCTGGGCTTTTTACGGGAGGGTCTCTGCCTCCTGTCAGGCTCCCTCCTTACACCCGACCACCCCTCATGAGTCACGCGGCCACCAACACTGTCCTGGTGACTAACCCCGAGACGGCCAGCTCCTGGATTAAAGATCCCCAGACCCACCAGTGGAGGCTGGGGGAGCCCCTGGAGCTTCGCAGGGCCATGAGAGTTATCCACGGAGACGGCGAGGGTCTGTCTGGAGGAGCAGCCGCGGGGCTCACTCTGGGGGTGACCATCGCCCTGGCAGGGGTCATCTCCCTGGCCATCTATGGCGCCCGGAAGTCCAGGAAAAAGGGATACCAGGCCCTCCAGGATGAGAAGCAGAGTTTGGCTGCAGGCGCTGCCGTGAATGGAGAGGCCCTTGACCAAGAGCAGGCACAGAGCCCTGCTTAGACTCTCCCAGGACACCGCTGCTCCTCCCCGGTCAGGCCTTCAAGCATGGCTTTCGTCTCTTTTTCTCTCCACTTCTGCCCTTCTAAGTACTGCTGGGTCAAGTGCAACAGAGTCCTGGTGGGATTGTGACTTTCTAGGTCTCTGGGCCAGGAAGTAAACAGAGCCACATGGACAACGTTGGGTGAGGGGTTGGAGGGCAATTGGGACTTTTAAGCAAAAGTCATCCTAAAACTTGAGGGGGTCATCTCTTCTCGACGCGTGCCATTTTCTTCACCTGAAAGCTTATGTATAAGAAGGACAAGGGAGAATGTTCATATTTGGATTTGAAGATGTATTCACTGTGAGGGCAGCCATGGTTTCCAATCCATGAGCTCTAAAGATGCCTGTAAGCATTACGCTCCCACTCTTTTGTGATTTTGGAAAGCTGTCTGGCTTTCACGCTCCCAGAAGAGCCCCGGAAGACACGGGAGGGCCTGCTTGGTATCGCATTTCGTTTCTGAGGTGCTGACGACTGTGTCATCTCCTCTGGGACCATCTCAGCATCCTCTGAACCACGAGATGGTGCCTAGACCAAGCCCACTCTTTTCAAGCTCCCCACAATTAAGACTTACTGAGACCAGGCCACTCTTGGACTTCAGACTAGTGTCGTAAAGCCCTCAGAGAATACTTTAACATTTAAACTTCTCTTAGGAGGTCAAGGGAGAAGGGGTGGTTTGGAGACCAGCAGTGAGTGAGGAAAGGGTGAAAGCTAGAAAAGACTCTGGTGCTCTTGGGGAACTGGAATTCTTACCCACATCCAGCTGCCTGGTTTCGTCCTCTCAGCTTATCCTAAGTGGGGCAAAGAACAGAGCTGCAGGTTTGGCTAGATCAAGCCTGAGCCCCTCAGGTTCTGTTACCCAGGTACCACCCCTCCCTCGCCCATAGATGACCACTCCCCCTTTCTATTCTCCCATCACGTGCACACACCCACCTCAATGCACACGTAAACACACCCCACATTCCAAAATTTTTCTGGGGGTATAAGACAAGAAAGATGCAAGAAATCAAAGTAAACCCACATCTAATTATCACTTCATCCCCAAATCTGAACAAGATAGAAAAAACCCAATTGTGTTCCCCGTTCTTTTATTTTCTCCAGCAGAAAGGAGGTTGATGTGTCAAATAAATGTTCTTAAAGGAAACAAAAAAAGACACCCAGCATCATTTGTGGCACGTTTCAGTCCCACACTGACTCCCCTGGGATGGCTCACAGGATGCATGATTGTCACCTGGCATTCGATGCTTTGCCCAATTTTAATAATGCTCTCACCTAATTGTAATTATTAGGGTGACTCTGTTAATGATCTGCACCGTATTTTTAAAGCTATGTATTTCTTCACCAAATCGAGTGTCATGGGTGAGTTATCCTCTATGAGGGATCATTTGTCCTGTCCTCATTTAACACCTGCAGTCACAGGTTTGGCTTCCACCAGGTCCTTCTTTTGGGAGCTTGAACTGTCCCAGATCGTGGGAAGACAAGAGGGAGGTAAGACAGTCACTCCCACTACGATACAGAGGAGAGACTCACAGAACTGGAGCTGTGCTCTCAGCCAGCCAGAGATTTCTACCATCTCTGCACTAAACCCCTGCTTCTTAAGCATTGAAATGCCTTCCCTTACCTCTGGGGGTTTTGTGGGTATGTTTCAGCCAAGCTAACCACTTTCCTGCTGATACTGACTTCCCTGTGAGTTCTTGAAGATTACTGAGTGGGATTAACAAAGTATACCTCTAACCTCTGAGACTTTTAAGGTACTAACAGCCCACTGAAATGACAAGTTCTTCACCAACTTGTACTTCTAACCACGCTGCATATAAATATGTATTAAAATGTGTACTTGAGGAACGTGTTCTCTATTCATCCACAGGGAATCAGAATGAGACAGCCCGAGGTTTACATTCATCAAGTCACTTTACAAAATCCAAACCCTGAGGGGGGTTACGTAGGCTCTACTCTCTGAGTCCTGCCTTCGTGACTGGCTAGCTCAGGTGGGAGTCTGGAAACACTGATCCAGACTTCCAAGAAAACCACACTCCACGGACTGTCAGAAACAAGGACACATTTGGGTGACAAAAGCCCCTTTGCAATTGCATTTTATCTTTGTGTTCTCATTCGAATCGGGGTTTGAAAAGCTGGAGGAGGAAATGGCCACCCACTCCAGTATTCTTGCCTGTGAAATCTCATGGACAGAGGAGCCTGGTGGGCGACAGTCCCTGGGGTCGAAGAGTTGGACACCACTTAGAAAAACACAGCCTGTGAGCTATTGAAACATACCCGATATTGTGGCCAAGAGAAGGGAACTTTAAGAAGCAAACACTCGTGGTTTTTAAGATGGTCTTTCCCCTACTGTTTCACTTGTTTCCCCTGCCAGGTCGTCTGTTTCTTTGGGGGAACAAGAAGTCAAAGTAGGTTACTTGGTCAAATGTGTGGGTAAAGAAGCTTAAGGAAGGGTAGAAACGGGGACTCTCCCGGCAGCGGAGGACTTGCGGTTGCTCGGCACCGGGAGGCAACGGACGGGAAGCAGGCTGAGGACGGTTTGCGGTTGCTGTTTCCCGTTTATTGTTCCGCACGTAAACCTCATGAGCACCAGGTGGCGATGTCCACTCACAGAGCAACACCAAGGACTTCAGAACACACCAGTTACAGTGATTTACAACAGGACAGTCACCCGCTCTCCCCCAGAACCGCCCCCCGCCCCGCCGCCCCCCACCAATGCCAGGGGCCACAGACCAGGAAAAGAGGACAGGGCCCTTCCTTGTACCACACAGGACCTCCCCCCAACCATCGCATGCCCACACCACCAGGACGAGCACCTTGGACCAGGCGTGAAACCACGAGAAGTCCAGGCTTCCCAAAAGGGGGATGAAAACAAAGGCAACTACACACACACACACACACACACACTCACACACGATCCACCTTTCAAGGGATGAGCACTAACAGGGTTTGTCTGCAGCCCCGCGTGCCCTCCCCGGAGACTCAGGCGGGGAGAGACGAGGCTGCTGGGGCTCAGACGGTGAGAGGACGGGCGCGGGAGTCCCTGCCCGCGGCGGGGACACGCAGGGCTTCCGGCGCGAGGACTTCCTGCGTCCGAGTGACGGACGCACAGGCCCTCTGCCGGCGGGGGTTCTCGCCCAGCCCAGGGCTGGACCTCTTCAGGTTGGCATGAGAGAGCGGGCAGAGGCATGCCCCTCCCCCCGCCTGGCACAGTGTTAGAAGGGGCAGGAGCGGTTCCTTCTGCCCAGAAAGGCCCACCAGAAGAGCAGCGGGTGAGGCGGCCCCTGCCAGCGTCTCGGGAGGAGACAGGCCGTCAGGGCCAGCAGCATCCTGAGCGCCGCAGGCTAAGGCGGGGAGACGACTCTCGCAGAGCACCGCCTGCCCGCCTTTCCCCCGCAGCCTCCTCTCTGCCCTGGGCCCGGCTCCTTCTCCACCCGCACCTTCTTCTGCCCGACCCAGGGAAGTCAGTCTCTCCGCACGGCCCTCTGCCAGACATCACCCTCCCCTCTTTCCCCACCTCTCGCCACACCGCTCTGTCTACCCGCCGGCCCCAGGTCTGTTTCCTCGCTCCTGTGGGTGAGGAGCCCGGAGGAGCCCGGACAAGGATGCTGAAGGAGGGTGGGGCTGCAGCCGGGCTTCCGATGAGGCCGGTCTCTGGCATAGGGTGGTCCGGCAACGGGCATGGGCTGACATCAAACGCTAAGGGAGGGCTCTCCCGTTAAGATCGGATGTTTCCTCCCCGGCTGCGGCAGGAAACTGCCCCGTGGTGCGGTGGGCTGGGGGCCAGTCTCCTGGTCTGCTGGTGAGATAAAGGATTGATGGGTGAGGCTGGAAGGCCTCCTGCCAGAGCGCCCTTCGCTGGAGCTAACTAATATCCCCAGGGCAACTTGGCAACTAACACTTTCACATCTGCCACGTGGAAGAGGAGGACGAGCTCGGCACCAGTGCCTCCCCCCGGTCAGAATGTCTGCAGGCCTGAGAGCCGACCCTTGGAAAAGCTTGGCTGCTTCTAACTTCAGTACCGCGTCTGCAGGCTTTTCCATTTCCATTTTTCCAGCATCGAAAACCTTCCAAATACTATGAAATAGTATATATACATATATGTCAGACCCCCAGACACGAGGTATATAAATTCGAATCAGGATCCAGAGCAACTTCCCCCTAAACATGGAGTTCAGAGAATCCACTTTCAAAGGGGGCAGAATTGGGGTTCCCTTCTTCATCCCCCGTCTCTCCTCCCTGACCCCCAACTGTCTCCTTCATGTGAGCCGAAGGGAATGTGGGGGACAGACAGGGTCTTGGGCCACAACCCTGACACAGGTTGGACTGGACCCCAAGGTGGTCCCAACCCTGCTGGGAAAGGGCTGGAGGCTCCCTCATGCGCTGGGCCAGCCCGTCACTGCAGAGGAAGATGAGGGTCCCGCACCCCTCCAGGCTCATTAGACAATGTGCGTGGAGACCCGCTGAGGTCCTCGTGGACCGGCTCAGATCCCACCTTGCGCGAGATACCCCGCCCCCTACACCCAACTCATATACGCTGCCTGGCTGTTTCAGTCCCATCAGAACTGGGGTCCGACGGCTTGCAGAACCAGAGTGTGAGATCACGATGGGACCCTCTGCCAACCTGGCCCAGCGGCGGAGCCTGGTCCAGCGCCATGCACACGCACATGCGCACACACACACACACACACACACGTCCACAGATGGCACGGAGCCCCGCTGGGCTCCACTCACAGTGACTGGATGAATCACACGGAATCTTTGAGCTGGTCTGGGATGAGTTGGAAGAGTTGGGCTCCTCTCCCTGAGGACTAATTCAGATGCTAAGTGGGACGCAGGCTCTGGTCTGATCAGAGAGGGGCGGGAGACAGCGCGCCCCAGAGAGGAATCCCAGAGTCCCTCCATCTGCATAAGAGAATCGGATGCCTCTTTGGACAGGGCAGAGGGCTGAGCGGGAGGCGGGGGCAGCCAGGACCGGGATGGGAGCTGAGATGCTCCCGGAAGCCCTCGCTGCTCGGACCCTCTTGGTGAGAAGCACTTCCTCGCTGGACACCGAGGCACTGGTTGCCGATGTCGCAGCGGTTTAGCGGTTCACGCCTCTGCCCCTCAGTCTTGCACAGAGAGAGCTCCTCACCTCCAGGGGATGAGAGGAAAGTAGAAACTCCGCTCTCCAGGCAGAGTGGAAGCAGCGAGAAGCCAGCCAAGGCGGGCGCCTCCGGCTTCACAAGGCCAGGGTAAGAGGTGCCCGTACCCCCAGTGTGCTGACAGTGCCCCCTGCTGGGGGGGGGGGTGAGGGGAGGGGTCCCTGCCTACCCAGCACCGAAGCTCCAGGGAACACGCGGGCAGCCCTCCCCCGGCCCGCGGCCCCTGCGTGTGGGATGAGGTTAGTGAATGACACCCCCTTATTCCCCCTGGCTCCCCGTTGTGGCCGGAAGGACGGGAGATGGAGACTGCGCATGGGGCTCGGGAGGGCACGGCGCCAACCTCCACCCTGACTCTCCCTGCTTCCTGCCCTGTGGTTCCCACACCCCTGCCCCCCCGGAGCCCCATCCCCCCCAGCTCAGTCCTTCTCCTGGGCAGCGCTGTCCTCGGAAATGCCCTGGGCGGCCAGCTCGGCCAGCACGTTATCCAGGTAGTTGGCGTCGGGGTAGCCGTGGCCGGTGAGGTTAGAGCCGAACTCTGTCTTGTGGTGGACTTCATTCCAGATGACGGTGTCTGACTCGCCCGTGGTGCTGGACGTCCCGATGGCGAAGATGAGGCGGCGGTCCCAGGCCACGAGAAGTAGCTTCAGGACCTGAGAGAAGACAGGGGAGATCAGCGCCAGGCACGCTGTGCTGGCCAAAGACCACCCGCAGGGAGGACGCTGTCCCCGCCCCGGGGTCCCCGCCCTGCCCAAACGACGGTGCTCCAAGAAGCACGGGGAAGGGGCCGGAGTTGGGCAGTGGGCTCAAGGGCCTGGCAGGTTCAGTCTTGACTCTGTCACGGGCCAAGTGCGTGGCCTTGGACAAGTTGCATGCCCTCTCTGAGCTTTCGGTGGTGCCGCTTACCATGCCCTCTCTGAGCTTTCGGTGGTGCCGCTTACCCCCAAAGGTTGTGAGCGTCTGAGGGGCCCTACGTGCAGAGTGCTTTCACAGCAGTGCCTGGCATATCCACTCAACTAATGTTAGGCCCAGCATCACGCACGCTAAGTCACTTCAGATGTGTCCAGCTCTTTGTGACCCCATGGACCATAGGCCACCAGACTCCTCTGTCCATGGGATTCTCCAGGCAAGAATACTGGAGTGGGTTGCCATTTCCTGCTCCGGGGGATCTTCCCAACCCAGGAATCAAACTCACATCTCTTACATCTCCTGCACTAGCAGGTAGGTTCTTTACCGCGAGCACCGCCTGGGAAACCAGCATGATAGCCGCATTTTAAAAGCTGGGATCTAGGAATTCGAGGCTCTTAGGAGCAATCTGAGATCTTCTGAGCCATGCCCACCGCCCCCAGCACCAGAGTGTTAACTGAGCCTTAGCTGACTCACAGCCAACGCTGCGCAGTCCCCGCTTCTCCGGGGACACGGTAGAAATGTTTGACCTCTTCCAGGCCATTTCATAGTTATTTTTTCATTCGATCCTCACAACCACCTTCGGCTGTGAGGCTCAGATGGGAAATCTAGCACCAGGTCTGGCAGGTGCTATCATTACCTCTGAGTTATGGGTGAGGCTCAGAGAGGTGTGAGGACGTGCAGAATATTTCAATTCAGCTACACTTAAAAACAGTCTTGGTTGAGGAGGACAAACGCCTGACACCCTGGCCAGGTGAAGAGGGCCCCTGATAAAAATGCATCGGGTTCAAAACTGACCGACTGTACACAGGGTGTGCACTGGAGGTGAGGAATCTTACTGGTGGTCCGGTTGGCAGGGGCTTCCTAGTGGCTCCATGGTAAAGAATCTGCCTGCCAGTGCAGGTGATGCGGGTTTGATTCCTGAGCTGGGAAGATCTCACAGGCCTCGGAGCTCATGAGCCACGACCGTTAGGAGCTGCAACTACGGAGGCCTTGTGCCCCAACGACTGCAGCCCCTGCCCCCCCGCGCCCGTGCTCTGCAACAAGAGAAGGCACTGCGGCTCGAGGAAGGTCTGTGTGGTGAAGAGCCAGCATGAAGACCCAGCACAGTGAAGAAAAAGAAAGAAAAGGCTGGAAGATGCTGGAACTAGGAGCCGCCATTTCCTGACCGCTTACTTACTAAGTGCCAGGTTCTGGCTCATCTAATGGTCCTAACAGTGGGCTATGACAGGATGCTCATCATCCCTTCTCCACAGAAGATAACAGACGTGTCTGGGTCATGCAGCTCAGAAGTGCCCGAGCGGGCCCTGCCTTCAGGACGGCCTGCCTGTACATGCTGGTCTCGGGCCTGACTCTGCTGACCCGCAGGTGGGCATCAGGATAGACTTCACGGAGGGGATGCCTGTGAGCTGACTCGCAGGGAGCAGGGAAGATTTGAGGTGTATTAATAGAGAAGAATGTACCGGCGCAGGAAAGACATACGGCCCGAGGCGCAGGCCGCTGCTGCCGGCACACCGGGCATCTCACCAAACGCTTATCGTTATCGCTGCCTAGGTGTTAGCCTGCATCTGGCTCCTCGGCGACCCCATGGGCTGCGGCCCGCCTGGCTCCTCTGTCCGTGGAATTTCCCCAGCAAGAACCCTGGAGGAGATCGCCATTTCCTTTTCCAGGGAATCGTCCCAGCCCAGGGATCACACCCACGCCCCCTGCCTTGGCCGGAGGATTCTTCGCCACCGGGCCACCGAGGAAGCGCTCCTGAATGCTGCGTGCGCCGGTCGCTCAGCGGCGTGTTACTCGGCGACCCCGTGGACTGCAGCCCGCCAGGCTTCTCTGTCCATGGGACTCTCCAGGCAAGAACGCTGCAGTGGGTTGCCGTTTCTTCCTCCAGGGGATCTTCCCGACCCAGGGACTGAACCCGGGTCTCCCACACTGCAGGCAGATTCTTCACAAATGTGAAGAAACTCTTCACACAAAAGAATTCTTCATGTCACTCTTACAACATCCTGTCCACAGAGCTAGAAATAATCACATTCTTTCAGAGATTAGGAGCCTGAGACTTGAATCAACTTCATGCCCATTTCCCACATGTGGTAAACGGCAGGACTAGGATCTGAAGCCAGGCTGGTCCGGCTTCAAAGCTTACACTCCAGCACCTTGCTCTGCAAAGGAACCCAGGGTGAGGGTCGGAGAACAGCAAGGGGCAAAGGCGAGGAGCTGGTGGGAAGGGACAATTCAGACCCAAACTGCGGGAGGTTCTGTCTCCTGAACTAAGAAAACCGTCCTTGTAAGGGAAGCCACCCTGACAGGTTTGCACTGCTTTTTCTCTCTTTATTTCTGTTAAACAAAGGAGCCTGACAGCAGAAGCTGTCTTAGAATCGCTCTCTGGTGACAGATGACTAGCTTGGAGGATCAGGAGAAGGCGCAAGTGGTGCGGAGGGCAGTGTAGGGAGGCGCGTGTGTCTCAGGGTTATGCTCATGCACCCGACATGGCTCCAGGGATATCTCCAGGCAAGAATGCTGCAGTGGGTTGCCGTTTCTTCCTCCAGGGGATCTTCCCGACCCAGGGACTGAACCCGGGTCTCCCACACTGCAGGCAGATTCTTCACAAATGTGAAGAAACTCTTCACACAAAAGAATTCTTCATGTCACTCTTACAACATCCTGTCCACAGAGCTAGAAATAATCACATTCTTTCAGAGATTAGGAGCCTGAGACTTGAATCAACTTCATGCCCATTTCCCACATGTGGTAAACGGCAGGACTAGGATCTGAAGCCAGGCTGGTCCGGCTTCAAAGCTTACACTCCAGCACCTTGCTCTGCAAAGGAACCCAGGGTGAGGGTCTGAGAACAGCAAGGGGCAAAGGCGAGGAGCTGGTGGGAAGGGACAATTCAGACCCAAACTGCGGGAGGTTCTGTCTCCTGAACTGAGAAAACCGTCCTTGTAAGGGAAGCCACCCTGACAGGTTTGCACTGCTTTTTCTCTCTTTATTTCCGTTAAACAAAGGAGCCTGACAGCAGAAGCTGTCTTCGAATGGCTCTCTGGTGACAGATGACTAGCTTGGAGGATCAGGAGAAGACGCAAGTGGTGCGGAGGGCAGTGTAGGGAGGCGCGTGTGTCTCAGGGTTATGCTCATGCACCCGACATGGCTCCAGGGATGCAGAGCATAGTCAGTCCCCGAGATACGAGTGAGTTCTGTTCCGATAGCACATCCATAAGTCCAATGCGTTCATAAGTCCAACCCAACTAACACAAACAGCTATACAGTACTATACCATAATGGTAGCTTAGAATACTTTTCACACAAATATTACATTAAAAAACAAACAAAAATAAGGAAAACATTTTAAATCTTACAGTACAGTACCTTGGATGTGAGAGTTGGACTATAAAGAAAGCTGAGTGCCAAAGAATTGATGCTTTTGAACTGTGGTGTCGGAGAAGACTCTTGAGAGTCCCTTGGACTGCAAGGAGATCCAGCCAGTCCATCATAAAGGATATCAGCCCTGAGTGTTCATTGGAAGGACTGATGTTGAAGCTGAAACTCCAATACTCCAGCTACCTGATGCGAAGAGCTGACTCACTGGAAAAGACCCTGATGCTGCGAAAGACTGAAGGTGGGAGGAGAAGGGGACGACAGAGGATGAGATGGTTGGATGGCATCACCGACTCAATGGACATGAGTTTGAGTAAACTCCGGGCGTTGGTGATAGACAGGGAGGCCTGGCGTGCTGCAGTCTGTGGGGTCGCAAAGAGTCGGACCCTACTGAGCAACTGAACTGAACGGAACAGCACCTTGAAAAGCTTAGTATGACAGCTGGCACACAGAGGCCGGGATCGAGTGGACAGGCAAGAAGAGCCCCTGATTAGAGGAGGGAGAGGACGTGGGAGGTGGTGGAGCTCAGGGACCATCAGCAACAGGAGGTGGGGGCGAGCTGCAATGTCGCTCACGCCTGATGCTGGTGGAACCGACGCTCGCATCTTGGAAAGTTCACAACTTGAGGGTTGGCATGTAGGGGACTTAGTGTATGTCATTAACACAAAGAAGGAGATCTGGCAGAGAAACAACTCTTGGCAAGCGGATTCACGTTTTAACCACAGGACTTGACGGTGGGGTCGTTTAGCCAGCAGTTGGGGCTGCAGGTCTCGGGTGTAGAGACTCGTTGGCTCTGGGCAAACGGGGGCCGGGACTGGCCCTGACTACTAGTCTGGGGACACTGCCCTGGGCACCTCCGCGGGATGACGTGGTTGACTCTCTTGGTGTCCCAGACTCTCCGCTTCTCCAGCTGTGAGTGACTGTAGGCCCGCTCTTTGCTGAGGAGCCTCCTGGTAAGCAGGACACCAGCTCCTGGTCTGGCTTGCTCGTGACTTGTGGGAGCCTGTGAAAGGCACGGGGCTTCCCTGGTGGTGCAGATGGCAAATAATCTGCTTCCCAATGCAGAAGATGTGGGTTCAGTCCCTGGGTTGGGAAGATCCCCTGGAGGAGGAAACGGCAGCCCACTCCAGTATTCTTGCCTGCGAACTCCCACGGACAGAGGAGGCTGGCGGGCCATAGTCCACGGGGTCACAAGAGTCAGACACAGCGTAGCAACTGCACAGCATGAGCAGAAGTGACAAGCTTCAGGGGGAGCTCTGATGGGATCGTAGAATCCACTTGGATTCTCTCCTGGTCCTCTGCCCCGTTCCATGGAGGGAATGGGCCAGGGAAGCAAATCTCTTTCTCCCTGAATTTTAGAACCAGATCCTTCAAAGCTGACCCACAGCAGCCACTGAGCCACAGTTAGTAACACGCAAACTTGATGAGAAATAAACGCTGGCTGGAGGAAGCCACCAAGGCTTCCTGTTTAGAGGCTGTTTGTTACGTGCCACGACCTAGAGAGCTAACTGTTAGGTAGGTAGAACAGGGAAAAGGAGTCCAAAATGGCGGTGGCCACAGACAAGGAAGGGGAAAGCCCGCGAAAATGAAGCAAAAGAAGGCCCGAGGACCAGAGTGAGGACCTCAGGTAAAACAAACAACACTCCTGGCTGGCCCAATTTACACAGACGGGCCCAGGGAGAGAGAAACATGTAAACAGAGGAGCCAGAGCCAGCTCGCTCGCTCTCTCCCCCGCGCGCTGGGGCGCTCTCCTCCTCCTGTCTTTAGATCACCGTGCCCTCGCTCCTCGAAGATGGACTTTCCTGCTATCTTCTAAATAAAATAGAGCTGTGACACTGAGCTGTAACACTGATTTGTCTGAGAGCTATTACACGGTCCATCCGAGACCTGAGAGCTATTACATGGTCCATCCGAGACCTGAGAGCTATAACACGGTCCATCCGAGACCTGAGAGCTATAACACGGTCCATCCGAGACCTGAGAGCTATAACACGGTCCATCCGAGACCTGAGAGCTATAACACGGTCCATCCGAGACCTGAGAGCTATAACATGGTCCATCCGAGACCTGAGAGCTATAACATGGTCCATTCGAGACCTGAGAGCTATTACATGGTCCATTCGAGACCTGAGAGCTATTACATGGTCCATTCGAGGTCTGAGAGCTATAACATGGTCCATTCGAGACCTGAGAGCTATAACATGGTCTATCCGAGACCTGAGAGCTATAACATGGTCCATCCGAGACCTGAGAGCTATTACATGGTCCATTCGAGACCTGAGAGCTATTACATGGTCCATCCGAGACCTGAGAGCTATTACATGGTCCATCCGAGACCTGAGAGCTGTGACCCGCCGAGGGGGCTTTTATGTCCGTCACTCCAAATCTTTGTTGTGACGAGACAAAGAATCGAGGAACACACACTCGCGTGACATAACCAAGACGCACCTTTTGACCAATACATCAACAGTTCTTTTCGCTTTTGAGATCAGGAAAGGTTTTTAAAAACCCAGTGATTTTTCTGGGCTTATCCGCAGAAAAAATGAACATGAAGTTGTAATTCTAACTTTTGAGTTCATAGAACCACTGAAGTCTCCCCCGGAATCACTAGGAATCCAGAAACCCAGAGACTTTTCCCTCTGCTCTTTTGGGGAAAGTCAAAGTATTCACTGACTGAGTCCCGGGTGGCTCAGTGGTAAAGAATCTGCCTGCCAATGCCAGCAGCTTGAGTTCGATCCCTGGGTCGAGAAGATCCCCCAGAGAAGGAAATGGCAACCCACTCCAGTATTCTTGCCTGGGAAATCCCACGGACAGAGGAGGCTGGCGGGCCATAGTCCACGGGGTCACAAAAAGTCAGCCATGACTTAGCAACTAAATAACAACAAAAATCTTCATTACAGAAAACATTAAAATGCCACAGATTAAGATTCCTGCCCAGAGCGGCGCTTCCCAAGCACTCAGGTGCTGTCGGGCCCCTGAGATCCAGTTAAATGAAGTAGTTCTAAGGTCCTGTATTTACACTGAGCTCCCAGGTGTTGCTACCGCTGCTTTCCCCAGGACCTGCCAGTAAGCAGCAAAGCTCTAGAGGAAGAGCCTAAAACAGATGAATTGTTGCCCGTAAAATCCGGGGGAGAAAAAAGCCAAAAGTCCAGCCCCCATCATCCTACAAAAGCGAAATTGTAATCATATCTCTTCACTCCTCTAGGTAACTCCACTATGACTTGGGACTTTTTTTTTTGGACCCAGACCATTGTAAAGTCTTTATTGAATCTGTTACAATACTGCTTCTGTTTTCATTTTGGTGATTTGGCTGCAAGGTCGTCAGGGATCTTAGTTCCCTGACCAGGAGCCGAACCCGCACCCTTGCATGGGAAGGCAGAGTTTTGATGCTGGACCGTCAGAGAAGTCTCTCTACGCCACTTGATTGCACAGGCATCTGGAGCTAAGACACCAGGCTCTGCTCAGAACCACTGGGAGCAGAGCTGGGGCCGGGACGCCGCCACCTGTCCTCACCTTTCTCCCTTTCTCGCTGTCCGGGAGGTAACAATGTCGAGGGAAGCCACGGGCGCTGAAGCTTTTCCCAGGATTTGGGTGTTCCGGCCCCTGAAAGCAGCAAAAAGAGAGCAAAGAGCATTTTTAAAAGTTTTTCAGATAAGGGTTGTGATTGATCCAAATACTGATGGATCCAAATATTACTATCCATATAATAATAGCCATAGAGTCTAGACAGAGAACAGACCGTAGGAGCGATGGGGCGGTGGTTTAACACACACTGGGGTCCTTGGACCCGGGTCAGGACTCAGAGCCGGGGCCTCCCAGCTGTGTGAGCCGGAGCTGCCATCTCTGAGGCTGTCGGTGTCTCAGCCCTCAAGGAGGGAAGACGTGCAACGCTCACCTTGCAGGACGTGATGTTAGGTGAGCCTGGCACACCCTCAGAGCCCAGAGCTGCTTATATCATCTTGGTCAGCATCTCTTCCGGCTCTTTTGTTTCACAAAAGAGAACTGCAGCCCCAGAGGTTAAATGACTTCCTTAACGCTAACGGCTTTGCCAGAACCTCAGCCCAGGTTTCCTGGCTTGTTCTCTGGAGTGTTTAATCGCTGAACTGCTCAGAATGACCCAAGTGCTTCTGAGCTCTGAGCCAAGGGCCGAGAGATCAGAAGATCTGAGTGATCCTCGGGGATTTTCTCCTCGGTCCTCACGGGTGTCGGTCTGTTTCCTTATTGAACGATATGTCTTGGCATCTGCATGACTAAAAATCTCCTAAGATTTCAGCTGTTGCCACCCAACACCCCTGTGAAGCAAGCCGTCACAGGCCACCAGGTAGGGAAGAAACTGAAGCAGACTTTAGCCAAAAGCCAGTGTTCCTAATCAGCGTTCAGAACAATCTACAGGCCTGTTTGAGAAGCTCACGAAAAATGAGGGATTTCCTCCCAGTCTCCCCTACACACACGTGCTTGTGTATCATTTCTGAGCAGCCTGGCCCCTCCTCAGAGGGTATGAAACCCTGTTTTAAAATCCCTTCTAGATGAAGCCAATAGAATATGGAAGATTCCACACCGCTCCTGGCACAAGCTCTCACACAAGAGACCAGCAACATCTCCCGGCTGAACAAACCAATGAGTGAGCAAATGGTCGCAACACAGACTTCCCATTTTCCCTTTCTACACACGACAGCTCCAAAACAATTTAAAAATTATGTGATTAAAGCAAAAACGAATCCCATGCTTCAGCCTGCCTGTGATTTTGCGAGCTGAGCAGCAGAGTCCAGTGAGGCCCCAGGGGAGGAGAGATTACCGGGGTCGGAAAGAGGCAGCAGTGTCTTCGGGGAGACGCAGGCCCGGAAGTTTCTGAACTTGGTGTTCATGTGAAAGCACGCTGACAACATTCCCGCAGCAAGGCTGTGTCTAAGCCAGGCTGGATGCCTGGGGGCCGAGGCTGACCGCGGCTCCGCCCCCTCTCCCGCCCAGGACTTGTCTGTCGTGCGGCCCGTGCCGGAGCGTGCCTAGCACCAGCTAAGCTCAGCAGTCACAGCTCGCCCTGGGCCCGCTCACAGCTTCTCCCCAGAGAATCATCTCCTGCAGGCAAGGTAGAGCTTACAGGTCCTCACTTCGCACAACAGCCCAAGCCCTCGTGGCCCTTGGAGTCTCCAGGGGTGGGCGTGGCATGGAGGATACAGCCACTGACTCCCGGGGGAGGGCTGTGGACTGGCTGTCAGGATAGCGCCCTTCAGCACAAGCCTGGGCTTTCCTGGGGGAGCCGTGGCACCTACAGGGGCGGCAGGGGCGTGCCTCTGGACCCTTGTGAGGGCTCTCCACCCTCTGGTCCTGAAGCCTGGAAAAACACCGCCTCCTCCCAAGTGGTCTCCCCACCCCAAACTCTGTCCCTGCAGTCTGTCCTGCTTCCCACCAAGGCCGTGGGCTATTTCTTGGGATTTCCACATTTCCATTCATTTCCCCATCGGCCCCCTCAGCAGCTGTAGGTCACCTCTGAAGCCTCGTTTGTCCTCACATCCAGCTGCATTGCCCTGGTCCAGAGTCCTCCTGGGGTCACTGCCGGAAGCAGTGGTCCCCTAACTGGGTGGTGAGGTCATCTCGACTCTTTGGCCAGACTGGCTTTGCTAAAGCATCATCCCAACCACGTGACCTCCCATGATCCTAGCCACTCGCCCAACGACCTTCAAGGACCAGCCGCGCCCCCGGCCTGCCGGGCAGAGTCCGCGGTCCCCGCCCCAGTGGTCAAGGCCGCCCCGGGCCGGGTCACTGTCTCCAGCCCCTGCCTGCTCCCTCCTCCTCCCCACCATTCGGGCAACTCAACTCAAATTAAACTTCTTTACGGGCCTCCTACAGCCCTCCTGTCTCTCCTCCAAAACTCTGCTATGCCCACCAACTGAAAAATGTTCTCCTTCATGGTCGCCAGGGGGGAGGGCTGGAGGGAAGGGCTAGTTAGGGAGCCTGGGATGGACACGCACACACGGCTGTATTTAAAAGGACAGCACGTGCCGCTCTGTTCGGTGTTATGTGGCAGCCTGGCCGGGAGCGGGGAATGGACACATGTACACGCACGGCTGAGTCCCTGTGCTGTTACCTGCAACTGTCACAGCATTGTTAACCGACTCTATCCCGGCGTGGGCTTCCCTGGTGGCTCATCCGGTAAAGAGTCCGCCTGCAATTCGGGAGACCTGGGTTCGATCCCTGGGTTGGGAAGATCCCCTGGAGAAGGGAAAGGCTACCTACTCCAGCATTCTGGCCTGGAGAACTCCATGGATAGTCCATGGGGTCACAAGAGTTGGACAGGACTGAGTGGCTTTCACTCTCACTTTCTATATCCCAGTATAAACTAAAAAGTCAAAGAAATAATAAAACGCTAAAAGCTTTCTCTTCCATTTCTTCATGTCTTTGCCCTACTACCGAGGGCCCTGCCCCAGAAAGGCTCCTCTGACTCTCCCAGACAGACAGACATAGGCCCCCTTCCTTACCCTGACAAGTAGGATACTCAAAAATGATGGGGCCCAGGTACTGAGCACCTTGGTCCTATGCCCGGGACCTTCATATGCACACACAAACATTATCACCCATCTTTACAAAAGCCCTGCATATTGGCTTCATGGTTGTGCAGATAAAGAAACACGGCTCAGGAGAGTCTAGCGGTCAAGGTCCAAAATCCCCTGTGAAGGAGGAAATCACCCACAGATCCGAACCTGGGCCCATCAGAGGCTGAAGTCCTTGCCTTGCCCCTGTGCCTTTTTTCACTCTGCTTCCCGCGGCTTGTATCAGTGGTGCACGTCAGTTTTTACTCTGGAGCTCAGTGACGTGTACTTATTTCTTCTTGACTAGTTGCTAACTCCTCCAAAGGAGAACCGCCGTTTTTATTCAGTGCCTCTGCAGGCTGTTACGCGTCCCTATTTCGTTTCTTCCCAGTCCCACTGGAATGGGGACTCCGCAGGAGTAAAGCCTGTGTCTCTGTCACTCGCCATTCTCCTTCCAGCACCTAGTGTGGCCTACAGTTGACACTCAGATATTTGTTAAATAAAAGATAAAAGGGAGGAAGGCAAGGAGGAAGGAGGAGAGGAGGGTAAACTAACAAATATTTGGTAAATACAGGGATCCAGGGAGCCCCCTAGAACATTTAGAAAAAGCTTCAGTGTATGAAGGAAGGGACCCATTTCTATCTGTTGTTCAGTCATGTCCTACTTTTTATGACCCTGTGGACTGTGGCCCACCAGGTTCCTCTGTCCATGGGATTCTCCAGGCAAGAACACTGGAGTGGTTTGCCATTTCCTTCTCCAGGGGATCTTCCTGGACCAGGAATCAAACCCACATCTCCTGCATTAGCAGGCGGAATCTTTACCACTAAGCCACCTGGGAAACCTCACATTTGTATTTACTGCCTAGGAAATTGTTCAGTTTCTTCCTAAGCGCTGTCTTTAGAAGAATCACAAGAAGAAAGACACGCCCACAAAAGTCAAGGACTATCAACTTACACATGCAAACACCGTCTGACAAAAAAAGATTCCACTTCCAGAAAATTGTTCTGTGGAGATACTCACAGGCTGAGAGGTTATTCATTATGGCATTATTTGTTAAAGCAAAAGGTTGGAAACAATCCATACGCCCATCACAGGGAGACTGCTGAATACAAATTATGGCCCCTTTATACAAGGGGTGATTATGCAAAGCTAAGCAAGAATGCGGAAGCTCTCTTTCTATGGCCATGGGAAGATCGACAGACTACATTGTGCATTGAAAATACAGCTTGCAGAACAATGTGGCTGATACGTCACCCTTTGCGTGAAGCCGGGAGGAGTGGAAGAAGTCTTTGTTGCAAATGCACAAAGGACCCTGGAAGGTGCGTAAGAAAGTAAGGGCAGGGGTGGTGAGGGGGAGGGTGAGACTGGATGGAGGGGCCCCAGAGTGGGAAGGAGACTTTCCACAGCGCAACATCGTCTTAGCAGCGCAGGCTGCTCTAACACAATGACAGCAAAAACAACACAAATTCATTTTTCACAGTTCCTCGGGCTGGGGAGTTTAAGACCAAGGTGTGGGCAGACTCAGTGTCTGATGAGACTCTACCATGCCAACTGCTTGCTTTCACAGGTTCATAGCTGGAGACCAAGAGGCCCCAGGAGGAATTATACCTTCAATCTCATCCGCCCTGGTTTAGATGATATTTAAAAAGACTTTGGACCTAGATTTTAAAGTGCATGCTGGAGCCCTTCCCTGGCGGTCCTGGGGCTAAGACTCTGCACTACCAAAGCAGGGGGCCTGAGTTCGTTCCCTGGTCAGGGAATCGGATCCCACGTCAGGGCGCTGGATCCCACGCGCCGCAAGGGAGACCCAGAGCAGCCAGACAAACAAATAAACACCTTTAAAAAATGGATTAAGTGGGTGCTGGACTGTGTGAAGAATTTGAGGACTACTGGGATGTGAGAGTTGGACTGTGAAGAAGGCTGAGCACCGAAGAATTGATGGTTTTGAACTGTGGTGTTGGAGAAGACTCTTGAGAGTCCCTTGGACTGCAAGGAGATCCAACCAGTCCATCCTAAAGGAGATCAGCCCTGGGATTTCTTTGGAGGGAATGATGCTAAAGCTGAAACTCCAGTACTTTGGCCACCTCATGCGAAGAGTTGACTCATTGGAAAAGACTCTGATGCTGGAAGAGATTGGGGGCAGGAGGAGAAGGGGACGACCGAGGATGAGATGGCTGGATGGCATCATGGACTCGATGGACATGAGTCTGAGCGAACTCCAGGAGTTGGTGATGGACAGGGAGGTCTGGCATGCTGCGATTCATGGGGTCGCAAAGAGTCGGACATGACTGAGCGACTGAACTGAACTGAACTGAACTGGGATGGAATGAATGTATTTTGTGGGTAGGAAGGACACACATTTTCAGAGGCCAGGGGCAAAAAGCTATATATTGAGAGTCTGGGTTCCCACCAAAATTAATATGCTGAAATCTCACCCCCAGTGTGATGGTATTAGGAGGTGGGAGTGTTCCGCAGAGGGCAGTCAGGTGAGGCCGATAAGAATGGGGTCGTGTGTGTGTGTGTGTATGTGTGTGTGTGTGTGTTAGTCGCTCAGTCGTGTCCGACTCTTTGTGACCCCATGGACTGTAGCCCACCAGGCTCCTCCATCCATGGGATTCTCCAGGCAAGAAGACTGGAGTGGGCTGCTGTTTCCTTCTCGATGAACGGGGTTAGCGCCCTGATAAAGCAGACACTAGACAGCCCCTCACACTACTGTCTCGTTAGGACGCAGTGAGAAGATGGTCTACGAACCAGGAGGAGGGCTTCATCAGACCCTGAGTCTGCCAGCACTTTGATCTTGAATGTCTCAGCCTCCACAAGGATGAAAAATAAATTTCTGTTGTTTAAAACAGAGAGATTGGGACTGACATATATGCACCACTATATATAAAACGGATAACGAATAAGGAACTGCTGTATGGCACAGGGAATTCTACTCAGCGCTCGGTAACGACCTATATGGGAAAAGAATTTAAAAGAGTGGATATATGTACATATGTATAACTACAACCATGAAATTAAAAGACGCTGACTCCTTGGAAGGAAAGTTATGACCAACCTAGACAGCATTTTAAAAAGCAGAGACATCATTTTTGTCAACAAAGGTCCATCTAGTCAAAGCTATGGTTTTTCCAGTAGTCATGTATGGATGTGAGAGTTAGACTGTGAAGAAGGCTACTTGGAAGGAAAGTTATGACCAACCTAGACAGCATATTAAAAAGCAGAGACATCATTTTTGTCAACAAAGGTCCATCTAGTCAAAGCTATGGTTTTTCCAGTAGTCATGTATGGATGTGAGAGGTGGACCATAAAGAAGGCTGAGTGCCAAAGAATTGATGCTTTTGAACTGTGGTGTTGGAGAAGACATTTGAGGGTCCCTTGGACTGCAAGGAGATCCAACCAGTCCATCTTAAAGGACATCGGTCCTGGCTGTTCATTGGAAAGACTGATGTTGAAGCTGAGACTCCAATACTTTGGTCACCTGATACAAAGAGCTGACTTATTTGAAAAGACCCTGATGCTGGGAAAGATTGAGGGCAGGAGACGACAGAGGATGAGGTGGCTGGATGGCATCACCGACTCAATGGACATGAGTTTGAGTAAACTCCGGGGGTTGGTGATGGGCAGGGAGGCCTGGTGTGCTGCGGTTCACGGGGTTACAAAGAGTCGGACACGACTGAGCGACTGAACAACAGCCGCGGCTGAATCCCTTTGCTGGACACCCGAAACTAACAGAATGTGGGAAACCAACTGTACTCCAGTCATTTTTTTTAAGTCTGTGTTTTTTGTTCTCTTTTAAAATTTTATATCAGTGCGCCTGTGCTGAGTCACCTCAGTCACGTCCGACTCTTTGTGACCCCCGGGACTGTGGCCCGCCAGGCTCCTCTGGGCATGGGATTCTCCGGCAGGGACACTGGAGTGGGGAGCTGTGCCCTCCTCCAGGCATCTTCCCGACCCCGGGATCGAGCCGGGGTCTCCTGTAGCTCCTACACCACAGGCAGACTCTCCGCTGCCGGGCCCCAGGGAGTAGCTGATCAGCCATGTAGTGTGAGTTTCAGGTGCCCAGGAAGATGGGTTAGGCATGAGCACGTTCTGTGTTTTTCCTTGGTTACAGCAGCCTGCGTGACTAAAGACAAACACCCACCTGCGAACACTTAAATGTGAAGTCATAAAAGCCAGTGGCCAAGGGCGGGCTGACCTGGATGCCAGGCGGGATGCTGTAGATGATCCGGATGGTTCTGCAGTCCGGGTGGCCAGGCAGGGAGTGGGGGATGACGTGGTACTCCATCTTCCCTGGAGGCTGGGTGCCCGTCTTCACCCCGTAAATGGTCTTACAGGTTGGACACTGCAAACTCCCATCCTGATGAGACAAGGCGCAGACTTCCAGTGTGGGAAACAGGTTTGGTCAGGACCACCCCACCCAATCCCAAAAGGTACCAGAGATAAAGGGCTGGTGTGTTAGTCACTCTGTCGTGTCTGACTCTTTGTGACCCCAGGACAGTAGCCTGCCAGGTTCCTCTGTCCACGGGATTCTCCAGGCAAGAAGACGAGTGGGTTGCCATGCCCTTCTCCAGGGGAGCTTCCTGGCCCAGGGATGGAACCCGGGTTTCCTGCACTGCAGGCAGATTCTTCACTGTCTGAGTCACCAGGGAAGCCCCAAGAAGTTGGGGTCAGGGGCAAAATGCACCCACACTAGTACTAAATCTTAGTTGCTCCCCTGCCTGCCATCAGGGCCACTGAAAGCTGAAGTCTTCTCCAAAGCAACAGGAGGAACATTCCATACCAGCCCTGGGCTCCATGCTCAGGGATGTACAAGAAAGACCTCATCCTTAAGAGGGAGAAGGAAATGGCAACCCACTCCAGTGTTCTTGCCTGGAGAATCCCAGGGACGGAGGAGCCTAGTGGGCTGCCGTCTGTGGGGTTGCACAGAGTTGGACACGACTCAAGGGACTGAGCATGCATTGGAGAAGGAAATGGTAACCCACTCCAGTATTCTTGCCTGGAGAATCCCAGGAACGGAGAAGCTTGGTGGGCTGCCGTCTATGGGGTTGCACAGAGTCGGACATGACTGAAGCGACTTAGCAGCAGTAGCACCACCCTTAAGAAGAGGACCAGGATTTACCCTGCTCATCAGGGCTCTGGGGGGCTTCCCGGGTGACTAAGCAACTATCACCTCCACTTTCAGGGTTCTGTTGGGGCAATGGCAGGGGACTCTGGATTCAGTGAGGTGAGGAGTCCTGGTTTCACAGCAGGGCCTCATGAAGTCCCGTCTCAGGGGAGAGCCTGGACAGTAAACCTATTCCCAGGCTTGAAAACAGACAGGAGGTGCGGAGGAGCCCATGAGCGGGCAGGGAGTGACGTGTGTACAAAGTGCCGTCACGCAGCTGGGACCAGAGCTCTCCAGGACATCCAGGTCTCCTCGGGGAAGACTGCGGCCCGCTGCAGGGCTATTTAAGGACGCTTCCACCCCAGCTCCACTCATTTAAAGAAACAGCTTGCATTCCGCTTGTGTTCGCGTGATCAGAGGGTGGGAAGCCACCACGGTCAGGGTTCCACTCTCGGCTCTGGTCTTAACTCGCTTCATGACCTTGGATGAATCACCCCGTTTCTCTCTGGGCCCTTCTCACCGCTTTTAAAGAAAATAAAAGAGGCATACTTCAAAGTGTAAGTGCAAAAGAGGATGAAAGATCGTGTCCGCACCCTTTTTGAAGCACCATGGAAATAAACGCAAAGGTACGAGATTATTCTTATACGCAGTTATCAAAAGGAGAACGAAGGTGCTAAGAAACCCCTTTAAATCTAAAATAACCTCTTCCAAGGCCGAGCCCCAGTGAAACTTTTTATTGTAGGGTCAGGAAATTGAGCAGGGAATCCGGGGATCCAGACACACAGCGTCCATCAATAACTGAGCTCTCTGAGACACAGAAAGATCCCAGCGTCGGCACTTTGGGAATTTCAACCATAGGGCTACATCAGGATGAAGGGGAAAAAATAGTCATAGTGCAAAGAAGGTGTCAATTTGAATAAAAAGGGTTGAAAGTGTTCGTTGCTCAGTCACGTTGGACTTCTTGTGACCCTGCAGACAGCAGCCTGCCAGGCTCCTCTGTCCATAGAGGGCTCTCCAGGCAAGGATACTGGAGTGGGTAGCCTTTCCCTCCTCCAGGGAGTCTTCCCGACTCAGGGATCGAACCCGGGCTGTCTGCATTGCAGGCAGATTCTTTACCGTCTGAGGCACCAGGGAGCCCCTTTCCCTTTTTCTTCACACTTTCAGCATGTTAGGAAGTCGGGATTGCTCTATCTCCATTTTCCAGATGGGAAATGAAATCTCAGAGAGATTGAAAATCTTGCTGCCCGCAGTCACTGGGCTCCTCAGCCAGGGTTTGCGCTTGGGTAGGTCGCCTTTACTCTTTTCGCCCAGCAGGATAAGGACAGGGCAGCCCCTGAAGGCCAGACATACTTTTGGATGAATAAGTGGCAGGAGGATATCACAAAAATCCCAGACTCTGATGCAATCCCAGCATTTCTCCCAGCAATCTCATTTCTCCCAGGGGCTTGGAGAAATGAGAATTCGGAATCCCATAGACGGGGTCGAGGTGACCCAGGCCTGGGACAGAACATGATAAACGCCAAGGGCTTTAGGTGCTGGTGGCTCAGATGTAACGCATCTGCCTACAATGCGGGAGACCCGGGTTCAATCCCCGGGTTGGGGAGATCTCCTGGAGAAGGAAATGGCAACCTACTCCTGTATTCTTGCCTGGAAAATCCCATGGATGGAGGACCCTGGTAGGCTACAGTCCATGGGGTCGCAAAGAGCTGGACACAACTGAGCGACCTCGCTTTCATTTTAGGCGCGGTACGGAGAGACTTATCGTCTGAGGGCACACCCAGGTTCCTGGAAACCAGGTCTGATGGGGGACTGCCGCTCCACTATCACTGGCGGGTAGGACAGGATCACACAGCCCTCCTCTCCAACAGCGGACCTTAAGGGCCTTCCAGCCATCCTTTGACAAAGCCTTCCGTGCTTTTGAAAGGGCAGTGAAAGGTGCCAAAGAACAGGGATGCAACTGAAACGCAGTAGCCTGGGGGGAGGAAGGGTGACGGGGGCATCCTGTGCCAGCGTGAACGGACGCTCACCACGGGCCCGTCAGTGTAGGAAACTCGCTCCCAAACCTCAGGGACAGACGTCCACACCTCTCAGACCACCACGCAGTGTAGACGCTGGGGGGAGTTGGGTTGGTTGCTGTTGCTTAGCCTTTCAGTCGTGTCCGACTCTTCTGCGACCCTGTGGACTGCAGCCCACCAGGCTCCTCTGTCCATGGGATTATCCCAGCAAGAATACTAGAGTGGGCAGCCATTATCCTTCTCCAGGGGATCTTCCTGACCCAGGGATGGAACTTGAGTCTCCTGCATTGGCAGGCGGATTCCTTCCCGCTGAGCCACCAGGGAAGCTCCGGGAAGCTAGGCAGCATAGCCCAAAAGGAAGGTGCAGGCAGATTTTGCCAACATAGTAATTTTGGGGAAAACTGATCAGGCTGAGAACAACCAAGCTCATCACTCCTGCTCCTCCGGGGTGCCTCTGCTTGCACGCTCAGTCACTTCAGCCGTGTCTGACTCTTTGCGACCCTAAGGCCCTTAGCCCGGCAGACTCCCCTGTCCATGGGACTCTCCAGGCAAGAATACTGGAGTGGTTGCGATGCCCTCCTCCAGGGGATCTTCCCCACCCAGGGATTAAACCCACGTCTCCTGCATTGCAGGTGGATTCTTCACCGTTGAGCCACCAGGGAAGCCTGGGGGTGCCTCTAAGGCCCCCAAAGCCCCTGGGTGCCACTCCAGTAAGGCCTCCAGGCTTGGGTGCACGCCCTCAGCTGGCACCCACCTTGTTGCCGTTGTTGTACATGGCCACCAAGCAATAGACGTGGTAGACGTGGCCGCACCGGGACAGCTTGCCCACCAGGTCCGGCTTGACCGTGGGCTGGGGGCCCTTGTAGCCGGACGGGGCTGTGAGGCGCTCCATGCAGATGGTGCAGTCCTGGGGGCGGAACGGGGCAGAGGAGAAAGGGCGTCAGTTCCCACTCGGCCTGAGGGGCCGCAGCACCTCCATGGTCCTCCAGCACGATCTCAGCGGCCAAGCGGGCTGTTACTGCTGCTCCTCCAGAAAGCCCACAAGCTGCGGGACACGCGCTTCTGGGAATCTAGGCAGAATTCTGTCTTCCTCGGCACGGCAGAGTAACTCGAACTAATGCCTGATGGTGATACATGTTAATTTAGGCTGCCAAAAAGAATGAGAGCCCCTCCTTGGGGGCTGTGACTGTCCTTCTGGGGGATCCCTCAGTGGTCTGTGGAGGAAACCAATACTTGCTGATTTGACCCACTGACCATTACTTATTTAAGTGGGACGTTTTAAAGGAACTGTATCTGAAGTGCCCTGGAGAGGCTGCAGCATGTTTCAACATTTGGGGCTGGATAATTCTTTGCTGAGGACTTCCCTGGTGGTCCAGTGGTCCACGATCTACCTGCTGATGAAGGGGACACGGCTTTGATCCCTGGTCTGGAAAAATTCCACACGCCGCAGGGCAACTAAGCCCGCACCCGGCAACTACTGAAGCCGTGTTCCCGAGCCTGTGGTCTAGAACAAAGGAGGAGGCGGCAGAGAACGAGACGCCAGGTAGGTCGCGTCGCCAGCTCAGTGGACACGACTCCGAGCCAACTCCGGGAGACAGTGGAGCCTGGCAGGCTCCAGGCCACGTGGCCGCAGAGAGTCAGGCCTGACTCAGCGACTGAACAAGAACAGTTCACTGCGGGGGCTGCCCGGGCCATCCTGAGGAAGGTGGTGGGTTAGCGGCATCTTTGGCCTTGGCCTGCTGGATGCCACCAGCGTCTCCTCTTCCCTCCAGTCCTGTAAAATCACCTCTGGTTGAGAATCTCTGATCACCATCAAGCCCATTTTTAAGTCGGTTCCCATAGCTTATCATACTGCTTTGCTTAAATTCATGGTAAGGCAGTTGAGCATCAGTCAGCAGTTTGCTGAACAGGCAGGTGTGAGAAGTTAAGCCACAGCTGTGGCCTAGGACATCCACTCTGACCAACTCTGCATCGGCCAGGACCCAGAAAGCAGCGCCGGCCGCCTCCTGCAAAAAACTGGCTGGGGAGATGACTGGGGTGGAGGGAGGGTGGACCCCGCCCCGCCGGCCCTGGACTCACCTCGTCTGGCGGATGCCGGACTTTCTGCAGATACTTCTTCAGCACTTCTTCTGGGGTTTTCCCTGTGGGGACAGGATGATCAGGGGGCCACCAAGACAAGCTGGACATGCCAGAGAGGGGCGCGCTGTTAGCCAGGCTCAGAGCTTTCAGAAAAGACGAGGAACCATCACGCAGTTGGACTTAAGGATGGAAAGGGGACATAGGGGTGGATGCGGGAGCCAGGTGATCTGAGGCAGGGGGTGTTTACGTTGGCCTCATCTCCTGCCAACGCCTCCCTGACACCGGCCTGCCTAATCGCAGCAAGCCCACTTTTTCACCGGCACCTGCTGAGCGGGCTGCCCTTCCCCAATGTCAAAGAGCCTGGACCTCCCAAAGGCTGCACTGAGCTAACAGTATCGAAAGCTCTCTGTAAACAGTTTCACGTTTTGAAACATTGGGCCGGTTTATGGCATTCCTTTCACAATGTGCAAAGGACCGTCTTGATCTGTAACGTGGCGTCAAAGCGCCATCGTTTTTACGGGAAACCGGGACTCAGCGACGGCGGCTTTCTGACGGCCTTCCTCCAGCGCCGCCGCGGTCACTGCCCAGCAGTAGGGAGAGGATGGCGCGTCCTGGCAGGGGCAGCGACTCTGGGATTTGCGGGGAGAGGGGGCCAGGCCCCTAGGAGGCGGCCTGGACTGAAAGCGGGGGTTGGCGCGAGGCAGCCTTGCCAGGGGCAGGACGGGATGGGCTGGGGCCTCCTTAACAACTCCCTGAACTTCTCTGAGCTTCGGTTTCTCACCTAGACAGCAGGCAGGAACAGCAGCACAGCTCAGAGGGGCGCTTGGACAATTAACGCGACGCACAACTAAACGGACCTACAGCCCTGCGGCACTTTGCCCGCCTAGAGTCGGGTAAGTGCTATTAATAATAACAGGAAGAATGGGAAAGCGCAAAATCCCATCGTTTCCTCTGAGACCGCCAGGAAGACGAGCGAGTTCATTTAAGCAGAGAAACCTCGACAGACTGGAAAAGTAGGACAAGGGTTTCACGAAGTGGGTTCTCCAACGTCCAAAAGCTGGGGCGCAGGCCCTCCCTTCCCACTGCCCTGCTCCTCCAACAAGAATTAAGCTCTATCGACCTAGAGCCTCTTGCTTGCTGAGCTAAGTTATAACATGCATATGATCCCACTGAAACGTCACCAGTTTGAAAGGGGAGGGCTTAGGGCTGACGGTCGAATCATTTAGAAATTGATACTAGGGACCAGAGGTTTCCCAGGCGGTGTCAGTGCTTAAGAATTTGCCTGCCAAAGCAGGAGATGCAGCTCAGCCCCTGGGTTGGGAAGATCCCCTGGGGGAGGAAATGGCAACCCACTCCAGGATTCCTGCCTGGGAAATCCCCTGGACAGAGGAGCCTGGCAGGCTACAGTCCATGGGGCCACAAAGAGTTGGACATGACTTAGCCACTAAACACACACACACACACCCCAGAGCTAGAGAGAGCAGCCGCAGAGGTCAGGCTGGGTCCCTGGGGCCCAGGTAGGCACAGGTATTGACCTCTTAGCTGCGGGACTGTGAGGAGGGGGATGAGCTCTTGAAGGCGGGTCAAGCAGCCAGAGCTTCTGGAGTATCCCGAGGGACACGAAAAGTGGCACCTTCCACTGCCTTCCAGGACACGCCTGCTGGGTACCGTCTGTGTCCGTTGTAAAGGGGAGAAAATTGAGGCAGGCTGGGTCTCGTGACTTGCAGGGGGCAAAGTTGGGATCTGCATCCAGGCTGCTCGGGTTCCCATGCCGGAGTGCTCCATCTCTCTACTGTACATTCCTTGTGTCACACGCTGTATCTTCATGTGTCTATATTGTTGCCCTGAATTTCTCTGTTTCTCAAAGGGTCTCCCTCAGATCCAAACCTATCCACTTTGGTGTAATCCTCAGGGTGGGGATGAGTTAGCCCATTTAGCAGATGCAGAAACCGAGGCAGAGAAGGCACGGGTGTGACCCTCAGTGGTGGAGACAGAGCTGGGCTGCGAGCCGAGTCTATGACCCACGCCCACCCCCCAGGACTCCTTTTGACAAGGAGGCTGATACCTTTCTTGGCTTGCTTCTTGGTGGTCTTGCGGCTTGTGTTGGAAACCCCGGGGATGGATTTTATTTCGCTCTTGCTGACGGGGGGTGGGTGAAGGACCAGCTTTGGTGGCCGGGTGAGACACACGGGCAGCCCTGCCGCGCTCATGAGGATCCCAGTGATTCCTGGAAGACAAGGGCGCCAAGGAGGAGGGCAGAGGGTCAGCCCCAGCTCGCTCCACACTCCCCTCCCCAGAAACCCGCTTGCCCCTTCTCCACGCGGATCCTCTTAGCCTCTGTGATTCCCCTCTTCTCAACGGTGAGCTCTGCGTTTTGCAATCACTTCGCCCAAACTGTTCCTGCTCTTCCCGTCCACCCCCTCAGGTCCTCGTTTGTCTCGTCACCACCAGGACTCTCTCTCTTTTTACAAACGTCCATGACACCGGTTGCTTCTGCGCTTCTTGTTTTTAACTTCTATCAACGGTGAGCTCTGCGTTTTGCAATCACTTCGCCCAAACTGTTCCTGCTCTTCCCGTCCACCCCCTCAGGTCCTCGTTTGTCTCGTCACCACCAGGACTCTCTCTCTTTTTACAAACGTCCATGACACCGGTTGCTTCTGCGCTTCTTGTTTTTAACTTCTTTTTGTTTGCTTTTAAGCTTTTCATTTCTTTTTGTTTGCTTTTAAGCTTTTCATTTCGTATCGGGGCTCAGCAGACGAGCAATGTGGTTGCAGTCTCAGGGGAACTCCGTTTCCAGGCGTCCGTCCCGCCACTAACTGCGCCCCCGCCCGGGCTGACGCGACCCCGAGCCGAGAGCTGAGTCCGCTGAGCTCCGCAGCAGGCCCCTGCCACGTGCCCCTTCATCACAGACCAGCACGGACCGTACAGTCCACAGGGTCGCAAAGCGACGGACGCGGCCGAGCGCCTTTCACTGCACCGAGTGCTTCCGCGTCCATCCCGGAGGCCCTCCTAGTCTCTCCCTTTTCTCCCTTCAGCCGGGGCTTCCTTACCTGCCAGCGCGGGGTTGACGGGGCTGGACCCACTCAGGTTCTTCACGGGGACGGTGGGCACCCTGCGGAAGCACAGAGCAGACACATCACGCTTTCGACAAGCGGGAGAAAGGGCCACAGGGCTGGGAGCCCCGGAATGCCGCCCACGGAGGGGCCCCCCGTTACAGGAGCCTGCTCCTACTAGAGCCGCAGTCAGCCCACAGCCAGATCGGAGCCCTGCAAACCCCAGCAGGCACGTTACAGCTCTGCTCAGAGCCTCACAGCTCGGAGCGGCCCAGGGCTCCCTCAGATTCCCAGCCAGGCCTGTCCCACCCTGCAGAGCCACTGAACAGCCCCCCCAGCACCCCCTGCCAGCTCGCTGGTCTGCCCCGAGTCACTCTGCCTCTTGTGATGTCGCCGTTCCTCTGCAGGCCGGGCACACCCCAGCCTCAGGGCCTTTGCACTTGCGGTTCTCTCTGCCTGAAGCCTTTTTCCCCCGACCCCCGCTTGGCTCCCTGCTACAGATGCTTCAGTCCGGCTCCGATGTCCCCTACTCGGCGATGTCCCTGAGGTCATCTCACTCAACACGGCTACCCACCCCTCCACCCCACCCTGAGACGCCAAGTTCTCTTCCTTGGTCCTTTTTGCTTTTTGCCCACACTGGTCGACCTGCAGGATCTTAGTTCCCCGACCAGGGATTGAGCCTGGGACCCCGGCAGTGAAGTCCTAACCACTGGGCCACCAGGGAAGTCCCACTTACAGTCTTTTACAATAAATTGTCACCTCTTATCTCCCCTCTCGAAATCTGCTCTCTATCAGGACAACCACTGCTGCCTCGCTCAGAGCCTGACACTTCGTGGCATTTCGTGAATATCAGTGGAAGCGATGAAATAAAAAAAAAGAAGTGAGTTCAAACCCACGGGTTAGAGTCACCTCAGAAGCTTCTGGAAGGGAGAGCCCCTTGCCTGAATCAGAAGCACCAGCTGCAGGGTGCGAGCATCTGCACTTTGAGGAGCTTCTGCTGAGAGGTGGAAGAGGGCGCCCACCCCCAGCCCAACAGGCGGAAACCATTGCTGTAACAGCTGCCACCTCTTTACCCAGAGAAACACAGACGGCAGGCAGAGTCTCCTCCCTGTCCTTCTCCCCAGCAACTCAAGCCAGGCCGGAGACAAGACAGCCCCGCTGCCCGGGAAAGTCAGGGCGTCCCACGGGGCTGAGGACAAAAATATGGGGCGCGTGAGGCTCGGTCTTACGCCATCCCCGGCCACCCAGGCCTCTGCAGCTGGGCTTGGAGGCGGGGAACGAGGGCTGGAGATCCTGATGGCCCGGGTCACAGACTATTCCAGGGGCCAGACCACCCGAGAAGCCAGCAGTTCTGCTTTGGGGGAGGGGCGAGGGGGGTGCTGGGAAAGCAGGGGGGAGGGGAAAGAGCATTTTGCTGGTTTACTTCTCATTCATGCACTTCGTTGTCCATCCCTATAGAGCCCCCCTTGGTGCTGGACACTGCCGGATGCAGGGGACACAGCGGTGGCCCACACAGCCTTTCATCCGGTGCTGAAATCACTGAGTCCAGCCCGCTTGATCCCAGACACCATTCTGAATGCTCAGAATAGACACATCCATCCAACCCTTCCAACGACCTATCCGAGAGGTGTGATTGTCATGAACTCCGTTTTCATAGGCAGGGGCGCTGGGGTGCAGAGAGGCGCAGGGGCGCTGGGGTGCAGAGCTTCAGGGAGGCCACACAGCCAAGGGTTTGAAGCCAGCTCATCTGGCTCTGGAGCCCACGGTCTCAGCCACTCACTACGTATGCTCCTGGGTCTGTGCGGTTCTTATCACACCCCCATGCTGCAGACAGAAAGCGTGAAGCTGCGAGCCTAAGGAACAAGCCCACCCCGAGAGGCGAGGCCAGAAGGGCACCTGCAGGCTGGGCGCTGGTGCGTCTGAACCCCACGCGCCGGGAGGATGGGCGTGCCCTCCGCCACTCGGAGTCCTCTGGGGCCTCTGTCTCCTCCCGGGGATGGTGACCGTGCACCAGGCTTGTGAGAGGATGTGAGAATAACAGACACGGGAGTGTCTGTGTCTCCACAGTGGAGTGGCCTCCACCGAAGGCCACTCAAGATAAATCAAATGCTGATTGAGGGGTGGGGGGGGGAGCTGAATTCAACATGAAAGAAAGTCATCAAGGGGACTTTCCTGGTGGTCCAGTGGCTAAGACCCCGAGCTCCCAGTGAAGGGGGCCTGGGTTCGATCCCTGGTCCGGGAACTAGACCGCACGTGCTACAAATGAATATTCCACATGCTGCAGCGAGAAGATGCTGCGGGCTGCAACCACCAGTGCAGCCAAAGAAATAAACATTAAAGAAAAAAAAAGTGAAGAAGAAAGTCACCAGGAAAAAGAGGAACAGACTTGATTCCGGACTCTGTAACCTGCCCACAGGGCCAGGCGTGGTACAGCAGGTGGGAGTCAGAAAAACCAGGTTCAAGATCCAACCTCACCGGGATCACGCACACGTGCTAAGTCACTTCAGGCATGTCAGGCTCTCTGCGACCCCATGTACTGCAGCCCTCCAGGCTCCTCTGTCCACAGGATTCTCCATGCAAGAATCCTGGAGTGGGTTGCCATGCCCTCCTCCAGGGGATCCTCCCTACTCAGGGATCAAACCCACGACTGTTACGTCTCCTGGTTGGCAGGCAGGTTCTTTACCACTAGCGCCACCTGGGAAGCCCACCAGTAACAATGCCCATCAACTTTATTGAGCCTCCATTTCCTTATCTGTAAAACTGTGAAAGTCTCAGGTAGGAGGCTGCATATTAAAAAGCAGAGACATTACTTGGCCAACAAAGGTCCATCTAGTCAAGGCTATGGTTTTTCCAGTGGTCATGTATGGATGTGAGAGTTGGACTATAAAGAAAGCTGAGCGCCAAAGAATTGATGCTTTTAAACTGTGGTGCTGGAGAAGACTCTCGAGAGTCCCTTGGACTGCAAGGAGATCCAACCAGTCCATTCTGAAGGAGATCAGTCCTGGGTGTTCATTGGAAGGACTGATGCTGAAGCTGAAACTCCAATACTCTGGCTACCTGATGCAAAGAGTTGACTCACTGGAAAAGACCCTGATACTGGGAGGGATTGGGGGCAGGAAGAGAAGGGGATGACAGAGGATGAGATGACTGGATGGCATCACCAACTCAATGGACATGGGTTTGGCTGAACTCCAGGAGTTGGTGATGGACAGGGAGGCCTGGCATGCTGCGATTCATGGGGTCACAAAGAGTTGGACACGACTGAGCGCCTGAACTGAACTGAACTGAAAGGCTGCTGGGAGAGACTTCCTGATGATTCTCCACCCCAGAATCTGACGACCCCACCTTGGGGGCAGTCTCCCTGCTGGGTTCCACACCGGGTCTGGTTCCCCTCAAGCCTCTCCAGGAGGTGCGGGAGGGCCTGCTCCCTGGACGCCCACTGGGGACGGCAGGCACGGCCCAGCCCTGCACCTGCCTACCCCCTTCACCACCTCTGAGGCCCCCACTCAGGCTGATAAGGAGCTGTGATCTGCAGGACAAAAGCCACCTTTGTTCCCAGAAACTGGACCAGCAGGTTTACCTGGTCTGGTGAAGGAGGAAATAGTCCAACCTCCCCAGAGGGCTTGCCCAGGGTGGCCTGAGAACTGGGGGCTGGGGGAGGGTCTGGAGAGACAGGGAGGGTGTGCCCCCGAATGCTGGCAGACGGGTGGGCGTCCTCACCACTGCCTGACGGCAGGAGAGGTGGAAGGGCTTGCTGGCGGTGCTGGACCCTGGGAGCAGGGCTGGGGAGGGCGTGCGTGCTTGTGAAATGCAGAAGGATCCAGGTGAAGGGCCCGCCAGGGGGTCGGGAGGCCTGGCTCCTAGGCCGACCCCGCGGGGCCTTTCTGAGAACCGCGCAGTCTCTCTGTCATCCTGGGCCATGTCTGCGTTACTGTGGCAGTACAAAGGGCGCCCCAAATCTCAGTCCCCGGGAGGAATGCGGATCTGGGTCGCATCTTCCGTAAACAGCCCAGCCCTACGCGAATCTGGGTGAGCGTTTACATTCTTGCTTCCCAAGGGTAAGAGGAAGCGGGCTCCAGAGAAAGCCTTTTCCTGCTTGATTGTTGGACTCTGTGACCCCCGGGGCTGCAGCTCACCAGGCCCCGCATTCTCCAGGCAAGAACTCTGGAGTCGGTTGCCATTTCCTCCTCCAGGGGATCTTCCCGACCCAGGGATCGAACGCAGGCGGCCTGCAGGGCAGGCAGACCCTTTACCAGCCTAGCCACCAGGGAAGCCCTTTCCCTCTCCTCGCGTCATGTCCCAGTTTTCTCAGATTCTTGAGGGGGTCGAGGGTAAGCGTCAAGCTGAGTCCTGGGCAGACAGTGGAGCTGGAGCACCGGATCAGCCTTCGGCAGTGTTCCCGGTGGAGGTGAGAACCCAGGAGAGCAGCCTCCAGGGTCCACACCAGTCACACCCCGGGTTATAGGAGCCTGAGCCCTTTGTCTAGAAATCAGCAGGCCAGACAAAGGGCGGCGAGCATCCCTCCACCTCCTCCAGGGAGCGGGGCTCAGCCGAGGCTGCAGGGCCCGGCCGCCTGAGTGCGCGTTTTAATTTCAGTACAAAATGGAGAGAGGAGTGGCAGGGTGGCGGGGAAGGAGGGGTTAATGAGGGGAGAGCCCCCCTCTGCAGACGCCACGAGGAGAGGCAGCCCAGGGGTGGTCAGCAGAACCGCGTTCTTGTCTCTCCAGCGACCGAGGTCTGGCTGGAGATGGAGCTGCCTGCGTCTGGAAAAGAGGGGCGACTCCCGCCCTCGGGGGCACAGCTCCCCCCTCTTTAGAAACCACTGCTTGTGTCTCCGAATAATTCACGGGGTCCTTTGTTCCCCCCAGACCCTTCTCTCCAGGGCACCTCTCCCACCCTGCCGGGTCTTCCTCTTTTCCGGGGGGAAGTTGCTGGGAGAGGTCACGGGCAGAGAGGGGAGGGGCCGGGGCCGCTGGAAGACAGCAGGTCGATGTCAGAGGCAGACAGAGGGAATCAACATGCTCATTAAGTGGCCGTGGGGGTGAGGGAGGTGGGGAGAGGCTGAGAGGAGAGGGCTGGGAGACGAGAGCGCTGCGGAGGGGCCTCCCCTGTTGGGGAGACAGCGGAGAAAAACCAGCTACTTTCTATAGCCCTTTTCAAATTGAACTGCCCAGAACTCCGCCCTCCTGGGTTGCTCAGATTCCATCAGCCCTGCAGACACTAAAGCAGAGAGATAAAAGCTGAGATTTAAAGCGATCTGGGCTTCCTTACCCTCTTACGGCAAGGAGGTCACTCAGCTTTTGCCTAGGGCACCAGAAATGAAGTGGTGGAGTCAGCTTAGACCTGACTTCAGCAACCACAGAGGGCCTCGTTCGGACAGTTCATAGTAATAATAATAGCAGCCTGTGACCAAGTTCTCATCGCGTGCCCGGCATTATGGTAAATCTCACTGAAAAGCTCCTATATACCCATGGCAAATCCTGTAAGCAAGGAACCACTCCTACCCCATCTTATAGACGAACAGACTGAAGACGGACGGTGCACAGCCAGAAACCTGGGTCCCAGCGCAGGTGCTGAAGCTTCTAGCGGGTGAGCTCTTACCTCCACATGAGCGTCCCTCTCCCACGGTGGCATGCACCAGGAACTCCTGCGAGGGGTCCCTGTGGGCTGCCTTACTCCAGCCTGGAGACAGGACCAGCGGCATCGCGCCGGGACCCGTCCCGCTGCCAGACATTCCTGCAGGCCCAGAGGAAGCTATAGGAAAGGCCATGGCACCTGACCGGCATCTGACCATTTATAACTTGCCTTTGAAGACAATGAGGAGCTGGGCTTTAGCCAAGAGAGCGCTGATCGAGGAGGAGACGAAGACCTGGGCCACGACTCTGTAACACGTGGAGTGTGCAGCTCTCCCTGTGTCTGACACTTGGAACGGATCCCTGCTGGCGAGTGCATCTGGGCAGCTGTTAAGCAGCACCCTCTCCTCGCTGAGGGTTACACGCTGACACAGGGTGGGGGGCAGGGCAAGCCTGCTACCCCCAGTCCACACAGGCAGGAACGTGTGTGTGCAGAGAGTCTAGAGCTCGCCCAGCGGCACAGGCAGGGGTAAGCTGGGCCACCTCCCAGTCCTCAGCATCCCCTCATCTTCTCTCCGCCCAGGACCGAGCCCTCCTGGTGCAGAGATCCTCCTCCTGGCAGCCCGATCTTCGAAAGCTGGTGTCCACCCTAACTCTAAGCCTTCCTGAATATCTGCCGCTAGGGCTGTCTGCCGGGTCAGGCTCCTACAGAGAAAGGGAAGACTGGCAGGTACAAGAGGCCCAATCTCATGAAATCCGTGGCCAGCAGCCAAAGGCGGTGGGTACCACATGGACCTGGGTCTCTCTGACTTTATGATCCGGAAGCCTAGGAAGGTTGATGGAACACAGGAATAACAGAACGGACAACAAGTTGTCACAAGGAATGACTGACATCGTGCATGGAAGTGTCTGGCATATATAAGTGGAAGTGTGTGAAAGTGAAGTCGCTCAGCCACGTCCGACTGTTCGAGACCCCATGAACTGTAGCCCACCAGGCTCCTCTGTCCATGGGATTCTCCAGGCAAGAGTACTGGAGTGGGTTGCCACGCCCTCCTCCAGGGAGGTCTTCCCAGCCCAGGGATCAAACCTGAGGCTCTTACATGGCAGGCGGATTCTTCACCATCTGAGCCACCGGGGAAACCCCATGGTAAGCACTTACTCAACATGGGCTGTTATTCCAGTCTGGAGTCCCTGGAGGCGAGGGAGTAACTCTCATGGACACCTGCGCGTGCCGTGTGCGACTGCCAGGCAAGCAGCGTGGCAGAGTCGGAAGGAGTCTGGGACTCAAACTTTGAGTCCCCATCTCTGCTGATAACCAGATATGTACCCTGGAGCGAGTGAGCCTCTTGGGTCTTCCAAGGTAAAATGGGACCAAAAACACGTGCTTTGCAGACTTGCAAGGATTAAGAAAAGCGATAAGGCCTGCAGACGAGGAGGTGGGGGAGCCCACGAACGGGGTCTGCTCCTCCTTGGCAGGTATAGTCCTCACCGCAACCCTGACCCCACGGCCGGATTCACAGATGAGCAAGTCAGGATTCTACGATGTTAGGAAACGGCTCCTAGCACAGGGCTGCTGCTGCTACTGCTAAGTCGCTTCAGTCGTGTCCGACTCTGTGCGACCCCATAGACGGCAGCCCACCCGGCTCCCCTGTCCCTGGGATTCTCCAGGCAAGAATGCTGGAGTGGGTTGCCGTTTCCTTCTCCAAACCATGCACGCATGCTAAATCGCTTCAGTCGTGTCCGACTCCGTGCGACCCCATAGACGGCAGCCCACCCGGCTCCCCGGTCCCTGGGATTCTCCAGGCAAGAATGATGGAGTGGGTTGCCGTTTCCTTCTCCAAACCATGCACGCATGCTAAGTCACTTCCGCCGTGTCCCACTCTGTGCGACCCCATAGACGGCAGCCCAGCAGGCTCCTCCGTCCACGGGATCCTCTAGGCAAGAACACGACTGGTTGCCGTTTCCTGCTCCTAGTAAGAGGCAACGTCTCCTTCAGAATTCAGACCTGCTGGGACCCCAAAGATCAAAAGGCTCCCCTCCGCACCACACCACTGCGGGCCTTCCCCCTGCAACCGGGGGGTCTGGAGAAGCCGAGGAGCAGCTTAGGCGAGAGCAGCCCCTGGGTCCTCTCTGACTCAGGCGGTCCTCAGGTCTGAGGCCCGGGGCTCCGGAAGCGCTCGAGGGTGTCCCGCAGAAGCACTTACCCAGAGGCGATCAGCACCCGGGACTGGGCGAGGGCCAGGCGCTGCAGGCTGGTCCGATTCAAGGTGGCCAGGGCCACACGGCCGGCCTTGCCGTTGGCCCCCGGGGAGCTGGCGGGGCCGCCCGCGGGGCCCGCCCCTGCCGCCGCGCTGGAGGCTGGTCTCCGGATCGCCTGCGACGGCGGGGCCGGCTTCCCGGGGCCCCGGCCGGCGCCCGCGCTGTCGGGCGGCGTGGCCCCGGGGCCCGGGGGCGGAGGCCCCTACACCACGCCCTTGCCGGGCGCCGAGGCGGGGTCGTAGTAGTTGCGCCGGACGGGCCGGAGGGTCCCTGCCGGAGAAGGACGGTCAGCGGCACCCAGGGCTGGAACCCACGGGTGCCACCTTAGGAGGCTCACGGTAAGCGAGTCTACCGCGTGGCCGGCCCTTGGCTGCCTCGGCTTTGAAGGAGGCTCCTTCCTGCCGTTGTAAAGTCTGCCGTGAACCGGGAGGGTTCAGGCCCGCGGGCTGGGGTGGGGGACAGGGTGGGAAGCTGATGAGCTGCAAGGGAAGGATGTGGATGACGCTGCAGGGTACCCCAAAGAGCACTGGCTGGCTTGGAGTCCGAAGACCCTAATTTAGATTGCAGCCACATTTGTTTGCTTAATATATCAGCCCACAACCTCCTTTTCTCTCCAGGAGAAATAAGATAATAGCTCCTTTGCAAAGTTTTTGCCATAATTAAATGTTGCTCTCTCACTCAACATGTATGTATTTATGCCAAGTCCTGGATTTCTCAAGCGCCCTGTCCTTTGCACTAAGGCATATCACCTTTGACACACAGTAGGTGCTCTTAAATAATCTCTCTTCTGCCGTGACTCTCTAAAGGCCTAAGCCCCCGAGGGCTAAGAGGAAAAGAACACAGGTCAGGGAACCCTAGAGAACGTAGGAAGACTCTGTCCCCACCCAGGGAGCCCGCCCAGGTGGTGATGGAGCTGGCAATCTGGACTTTTATGGGTGTGGTAAAAAAATAAAAGATCAGGGTGGGAGAACGCTCTCATATTTCCCAGCATTAAATCTTACATCAACAACAGTAATAGCGATCCTAGGAATAACTTTCTATTTATCTAACATTTTATTCAAGAAGCTCAACCTTCCTAACAGTAGGGGTGTGGCTGTTTAGTTGCTGTTTAGTCAAAAGTTGTGTCTGATCTGACTCTTTGCAACCTCGTGGACTATAGAGCCCACCAGGCTCCTTTGTCCATGGGGTTTTCCAGGCAAGAATACTGGAATGGGTTGCCATTTCCTTCTCCGGGAGATCTTCCCAACCCAAGGACTGAAACTGAGTCTCTTACATCTCCCGCATTGGCAGGCGGATTCTCTCCCTGCTGACCCACCAGGAAAGCCAGACTGGCGTGGAAGTGAAAGTGCTGCTTGCTCAGTCCTGTCTGACACTTTGCGACCCCATGGACTGTAGCCCACCAGGCTCCTCTGTACATGGAATTCTCCTGGCAAGAATACTGGAGTGGGTTGCTGTTGGCTTCTCCAGGGGATCTTCCCACTCCTGGGATTGAACCTGGGTTCCTGCATTGCAGGAGGATTTTAACCATCTGAGCCACGAGGATAGTCTCATTTAAAGCGCCCAATGAGACAAAGTGTAGAAATACACGTCAAGAATTGGAATCCAGATCTATGTGAGCAAAGGCCATGTTCTTCAACCTTAGATAACTCTGCCTGCTTCCTGAATAACAATAAAAAGAGGTCCTGCAATTATAAAACAAAAGATAGGATAGTCTCCATCTGGATCATCTCAGGGTGGGGGGGTAGGGGGTGGCAAGGGCAGGGGAGAGATCCCGGTTATTGCAGGGGAATAGTTAGAGCAGAGATGAATCTTCAGGACTCGTAGGGAAAACTAAGCCTCTTTCTCCTCTACCTCCCGGAACCCTGAATGCAGACCCATGCCCAACCCAGGCTCATTTCATGGGTATTAAGCTCAAGGCTGAGGACGCCTGGTTCGGGGCAGGAGGGGGAGACTGGGAGAGCTCTTAGGAAGCTGGAATCTCTGCATCTGTCAGCTTAGGCTCCATCAGAGCGGTGGGAAAAGGCTCCCCTCCGCTGGCCTCTGACCCATCCCCTCCTCCAAGCCAGAAGGAGATACCAAGACCGGGGACAGAATCTCTTTCAAAGGGGGAAGAAAAGGAACAATGTCTATTGAGGCCTTTAGGCGGCGCGCGCGGCCCCGCGGCGGCGGCGGCCCCGGGGGCGGCGGGCCAGGACGCGGCGCGGCCCGCGGCGCCCGTCACCAGCGGGTAGACCAGGTCCAGGCGGCGGCGCACGCGGCGCTGGCGCTGCGTCTGCCGGTTGATCTGGCCCATGGTGCCGAAGTCAATGACGTAGCCGAAGCCGATGGGGCTCAGGTCGATCCAGGGCCGCTGCTTCTCGAAGGCGTGTTGGATGGTGATGCCCACGTCCATGTCGTAGGGCGTCCAGGAGCCGTGGTCGTTCTCCCACTCCCACACCACGCCCTTGCCGGGCGCCGAGGCGGGGTCGTAGTAGTTGCGCCGGACGGGCCGGAGGGTCCGGTAAGCGAGTCTACCGCGTGGCCGGCCCTTGGCTGCCTCAAATTTATAGCTCTATTATGATCAATTACCTTTTATAACAGAGGAAATCAAGAATAAATGAGTTTAATAATCTAAGTTTGCACAATTAAGACAGTGAACAAGAATTTCAATTCATGTCTGTTTCATTATCATGCCATTTTTGTGTGAATTATAGCTTTATCTCCTCTATTTGGCATTCTGTGTTTACCTGACTTTATGATCAAACATTACTATTGGAATATATGCCATAAATATATATACTGGGGTTCTTTGGCTTTTTGGGGAGTGCTATGTTCAAAATAGATACACAGTAAAAAGAGTTTTAAACAGAGTATACCATGCTTGACAAAGAAAAATAAACCCTATCATATGCTGCAAGCAAGGTGACCAATGTTGTCTTGATGTGGTATGATGTGATATTTAGTTGTCTAGAATAGACATTTGAACCTTTCTCTTTTTTTTTAATTTTATCCTTACCTTTTCAAGGCATCATTTTTTGGTTCTGAATGCCTTGATTACCCCAAGCTCGATGGCACAAATTTTCCCTTAAAGTAGAAGTCATATAAAGCCAGGTTTAATTAACAAATGCATATCTTTTCTGCAGAGCAAATAAGTCATTTATTATAAATTATCCACAAAGAGCATTTAGAAAGTCACAAAAATTAATCATTATGTTTATATTTGTGTTTATGTGTGTATAAATCTTTGTTTCTTTCACTGACTAAAGCTCTGAAGGTTAAAATACTGTTAGTGCTTTTTTTAATTTGTAAGAAAAGTTATTATGACTACTGGAATATATTGCGTACAGACACTGCAATTTTATTCTAGAAGCATTAAGCTTACCAGAGCCAGACTGCCTGGGCTTGGACGCTAACATGAATATTTGCTAGTTTAGAATATTTCATATTCATAAATTGCTTCCTCTTCCCAAAATGTTAAATGAAGTTGAGAACAGTACTATGTCATAAGGTGGTTGTCATAATGTAAATAACTAATGCATATGAAGTTATTAGAACATACATCTATAGTTGTAATACTTATGCCCATGTATTGAATAAATCACTGACAGCATTTTTTTATTGGTGTTTGACATTATTTTCTTGGACTTTCCTAAAGCATATCTGATTTGACCTTATTAGATTCTCTTATGTTAAATTGTAACTCTTCTATTTGGAGTCTAAAATATTTTGTGTATTTACAAAATATATATTTACTGTGCAAATTTTGGAAATAAATTTATCAATAAAGAAAGAGATGTGTATAAGAGACAGGCCCACCCGAGTACCGAGCGTTTAAAGGGGGGGACGTGAAGGACTTTCTTAGGGGCGAGGGTAAAAGTCGGCCGGCCTAACCAGACCTGCACGGACGTTTACTGCAGCAGGTATGAGACTGTCTCTTATACACATCTGCCCCGTCTCCAAGACCCTTAATGACCCAGAACATCAATATGCAGAGGCTGGAGGGAGAGACAGAACAAGCCCCTTATTCAGGCCCGAGAGCTCTGCTGGGGACGTGGGGCGCGTGGGAGAGGAGGGAGAAGGGGCACCCAGGAGGCCCCTGTTCGCCCCCGGTTCCCCCCTAAGGAGCCAGCTCGCTGGGGGACAAAGTCGCGGCCTTCGGATCCAGCGGCGGAGCTTCCAGCCGCATCAGCCGCTTGGTCCAGCCTCGTTTCCCCACCTGTTTGCTCCCTCGCCAGGGCTCCCTGACGCCCCCACGCCTCCTAGTCACAGGGCTGCCCTCTGGAGACGCCCTTCTTTGCCGTTTTGGTCTGCTGAAATGTTCCTTATCGTTCGGCTCCTGTGCCATTTGTCACCCATTTCTGGACGTGCCCTCCCGGTCCGGGCGCCACCCTCAAGGAGCCTGGGGAGCACGGCGCCTTCCGTCTGCTGGGTACCAACCAGCATCCCAGCCTTTGGCACAGCCCCGCCTCACGCGGAGCGAAGATGCTTCCGCAGAGCTCCCTGCCCTCCAGCGCCTAATGCCGCGCGGACGCCAGAGACGCGCCGTGGTGCGAGGAAGACGCACCTCTGAGGATGCTGGCACCTGATCACGGATCCCGTGTTGCTGAGTGTGTATCAGCGGCTGTGAGGAAGGCCGATTCAGGCGCTCCTCGAGCGCCTGAAGTCTAAAACCAGGCAAGGAAGTTCCGAGACACAGGCTGCCCCGAGAAGGCTGCCCAGCGGGGCAGTGTTAACAGGAAACCACACGCCCTGGGAGCTCCAGTCCCGGCACGACTTCCTCGAGGTCAAGACCGAGAGCCGCTCCGGCCGCCGCTCTGCGGCCTCTGCACACCCTGGTACTCTCTGCCCATACTTCCGCCTCACCGGCCTCTGGCACCTCTTAGGTGCCCATCCTTCAGATCTCAGGTCATTTTCTCAGGGAAACCTCTCTGGGCCGTCCAACTGGCTCAAATTCTGCTCCTCTTATTATTTTTTTTTCACACATTTCTTTGTGTGACTCATCTGATGAACGTCACTCTAACCCCTGGGACTCCCAGTCTCCCAGGGTGGGCATCCAGGAGTTTGCTCACAGCTGCGGCCCCCATGCCGGGCATGTCCTAGGAGCTCAGTACCTATCCATGGAACACATGAGGTAATAACCACTTGGAGAACATTTCAAGAAGTGGAGAGCATGACAAAGAGCCTAGGGCCCGGGGGAGAGGGGGAGTCTCAGAAGGTGACAAGGCCGAAGCAGGGCAGCTCAGGAGAAGCAGCTGCTGCAGCCGGGGAGGGGCGGGGGTCCCAGGGAGTGCCTGAATCAAAGGCTCGCCTGTCTGGCAGGCCTGGAGGAAACTACGGGCAGAGAGCAAGCTAACCCTGGACGGGCGTGTGAGAGGCAGGGCACAGATGGGCGGAAACGCTGGGCCGTGAGGGCTTTCATTTACAGGTCTCCAGGAGCCACTGAGGCTTGTGGCTTCGAGAAGTGACGCACCGGTGTGTCCGTGCGGACTCGCTTCAGTCGAGCCTGACTCTGTGCCGCCCCACGGACCGCAGTCCACCAGGCTGCTCTGTCTGTGAGGTTCTCCAGGCCAGAATGTTGGAGTGGGTGGCCATGCCCTCCTCCAGGGGGTCTTCCAGACCCAGGGCTCGAACCTGCATCTCCTGCGTCTCCGGCATGGGCATGGGGCTTCTTTCCCGCTGAGCCCCTGGGGAAGCACAGCGGCACCAGAGCGGCTCTGTTTATTGAGTCCTGGGACGGGGGGTGCAGCGTGGGAGGTGGTGAAGGCATGGAGGTGGAAGAGGGTGCTGGGAGCAGAAATGAAAAGCAGGTGGCAGACCACAGACCCTACAGGGGGCTCCGGGCAGGGCGTGAGCCTGCGTAGCTGAATGCTTTCTAAGTGATCCAGGGTCACCGGCTTCTGAGTCTCCTGGGGGAACAGACGAGTCACCGACGGTCGGCCTGGCTGGGGGCCGGGCCCAGAAACCTACACGTGAGGCCCTGCCGTGTTCATCGTGACTGCTCAACTTTCAAGTCCCACATGTCCGTATAGATGAGACATCCAACGGGTCAAAGACTCCTGAGGCTTCTATCACAGGCAAGCTGTAAGACGGTGACGCCATTCACCAAGCAGAGAGGGGCCACAAGGAAGAGCTGGCTTTCGGAGGGAAAGATGCTGTGCTCATTTCAGCCCTGGAGGGCGAGTTAAAAACAGAAGGTGGACCTCGGCACCAAAGCTGGGGGACAAGAGGGATGGTGGGGTTGCATTCTCTGAAGATTTTCAGAGACTGCTCCATCAGGAACAAGCGGCACCAGAGCGGCTCTGTTTATTGAGTCCTGGGGCGGGGGGTGCAGCGTGGGAGGTGGTGAAGGCATGGAGGTGGAAGAGGGTGCTGGGAGCAGAAATGAAAAGCAGGTGGCAGACCACAGACCCTACAGGGGGCTCCGGGCAGGGCGTGAGCCTGCGTAGCTGAATGCTTTCTAAGTGATCCAGGGTCACCGGCTTCTGAGTCTCCTGGGGGAACAGACGAGTCACCGACGGTCGGCCTGGCTGGGGGCCGGGCCCAGAAACCTACACGTGAGGCCCTGCCGTGTTCATCGTGACTGCTCAACTTTCAAGTCCCACATGTCCGTATAGATGAGACATCCAACGGGTCAAAGACTCCTGAGGCTTCTATCACAGGCAAGCTGTAAGACGGTGACGCCATTCACCAAGCAGAGAGGGGCCACAAGGAAGAGCTGGCTTTCGGAGGGAAAGATGCTGTGCTCATTTCAGCCCTGGAGGGCGAGTTAAAAACAGAAGGTGGACCTCGGCACCAAAGCTGGGGGACAAGAGGGATGGTGGGGTTGCATTCTCTGAAGATTTTCAGAGACTGCTCCATCAGGAACGGGCGGGTCCTGGACCTGTCTGTAGTCCTGGACCTGTCTATAGACCCTGAACTGGATGATCAGAGGAAATCCACTGGGTCCCAAGGTGCAGTGACTGAAAGACAAGGATAAAGGATTACACTGACTAAGCAGGAAGAGAAGGCAATGGCACCCCACTCCAGTACTCTTGCCTGGAAAACCCCATGGACGGAGGAACCTGGGTGGCTGCAGTCCATGGGGTCGCACAGAGTTGGACACGACTGAAGTGACTTAGCAGTAGCAAGCAGGAAGAAAGAGAAAGAGAGAAATAAAAGGTTTCCCAGGCAACTCAGACGCCGACACCCCAAAGCACCACCCAAGTTGTTGGCTCCTGGGAAATGAGAGACAACGCCTTCCAGGAATGACCCTAGGATCCCAGGGCATTTCATCCACGTCTCTGTGGCTCTGCTCAGGACGTCCCAGGCTTCTTTGACCAGCGGCCCTCATCCGCACTCGAACGTTCCATGAGGGTGGAGACTTGGACGGTTTGTTATTGCAACATCCCCCGGGCCTGGGACGGGGTCCGCGTGAAGCAGGTGATCCGCAAGTGTTCCCCAGAGGAGGCAGGGCACGCGCACTTGACTGGGAACCTCAGCTCTGTCGTGCACTTGCTGTAAAACTCTGGGCAACTTCAACTTTTCCAACTTGTTTCCTTAACTATGAAACCAGAACAGCGGGTCCTTCATAAGAGGACCATGGAGGACGGAATCAGGTGCACGCGGGGTGCCTGCTGCCAGCCCCACGCCGCAGCGCCCTGTGGTCATGACGCTCGTCCCCATCACTCCTGTGCTCACACACGGCGGGG
>SJYT01056784.1:154301-168154 GCA_006410635.1 Cephalophus harveyi
GTGGGGGGCGGGGGGGGGGCGGGCCTAAAAATCAGCTCCTACCAAACCCTTGACTCACACTCCATCTGACCTTTCTCACTGTGTTAAAGACAAAAGAGACCGACATCGCCTGGAAAACTGAGCTGGAAGGAATCCTCCCTCACACCCTGTTACTTCTCATCAGCATCTTCAGTGGTGCAGGCTCCAGACTCATCCACCCACTGACCTGCATGATGGGAGGCAGGGAGCCAGGAGGAACCTTAAGGCTGCCCTTCATTCTTCGGATGAGAACGACGCTTAAGCAGTCAAGGGACTCAATGGTAATGATCAGATCCACTGAGACATACAGGGCAACACGGGACAGTGATGCTGGAAGATACAGGGGGTGAAGTTCCTGCCGCTGCCCTACAACAGGTCAGCCTGGTCAAGGCGAAAGGTCAGGGGCAGAGAGGACCCAGCCAAGGCTTTGGGAAGCAGGCAAGACTCCTTCACCTTCACCTCGAGGAAAAATGACACTGAATGCAAATTAGCTCAGAGTTAGGGCGGAGAGGGGCCCAGGGCAAACAGAGGCGGGCGAGGTGTCTGTGACCCCCCAGCCATCTCCCTGGCGACAGACTGGATGAGGCTGGAGCTGGGGGACTGGAGGCGCTGAGGACTTACTTGGCAGCAAGGCAGGCAGCTTCCGAAAAAACAAAGCTCCCGTGTCAGGAAACATCCCCACAGAGTGGAGGCAACAACAAAAAAGAAAGAGAAAAAGAAGGAGAGGAATCGCCTCTGGGCAAGGGGCTTCCAGCTCCCCTTTGTTTATGAAGATATTTCTGGTTCCCAGCTTCAAACTGTGGCTTGGGGATGGTGGGTGCTTTAATTAGACATCGCTAGGGCTTGGCCGAGGTTGCCAGGGAGCCAGTGGGTTCCAGTCCCTACCCTGTCACAGCTTCATCCATGAGCTATATGGAGAGGAACTGTGTGTCTGTTGGCGGAGAAGACAGAGGCGGGGGGCTGCAGACACCCTGAGATGCTATTCTGCTTTGGCGAGCTCCCTGACAGACCCAGCACTCCCGGGAATCCAGCCCAGGGCCTTCTGCCCCGGATCTGGCGCGGAGGATGGTCTGGCACGGAGGATGGTCTGGTGCGGAGGATGCGTTGGCCAATCGACCCTTAGCATGAGTGGGTGAAAGCAAAACAGTCTCTAAAAGGAAGAGAACAACAGGACAAGTCCCCCGAGGCAGTTAGACCAAGGCTCCAGGGCCAGCTCAGGCCTATCCTGTGGGGCGCCCCAGCCCCCAGGTCCCTGCCCACCCCCAGGCAGTGATCAGCTGGTTCTCAGGAAGAGTGGTCAGACCTGGGGAGGAGGGTCTGTCCTTCCCCCAGGTCTCCTCCAGACTTCACTTCTGTACCAAGGACCCGTACCAGGCCCACTGCAGACATCCCTGAACACTGAGTAAGCTTTCCTGCTTTCCAAACATGGGACCAGGCCTGGGACCTTTATGTCACTAAGGTGTCCCTCCACCTGCAGCTGCGATTTAATCTGAAATAGGACAGCTCATAGGCCTCCCTGGTGGCTCAGCGGTAAGGAACCAGCCGGCCCATCCAGGAGACACAAGTTTGATCCCTGGGTCGGGAAGATCCCCTGGAGGAGGGCAGGGCAACCCACTCCAATATTCTTGCCTGGAAAATCCCACGGACAGAGGAGCCTGGCGGACTACAGTCCGTGGGTTGCAAAAGAGTCAGACACGACTTAGCGGCTCAACAATGGCAACGGAACGGCTAACACCTGCCACGAACTCTGAGCAGGACTGGAGGTCCCTGTAGGTAGGTGTCTGGACTGTCAGCCTTGCTCTGGACCCACCGACAGAGACAGACCTTTCCAACCGCTACCCCACGTCCACAGTTACCTTCTCCCCCCTCCCCAGGCCACACTTCCTTCTGCCCAGTCTCCCTACTTCCCTCTTTGGCCCCTCCTCCCCCAGTCTCTCTCAGCTCCACCTTCCCCCTCTCTCACCAAGGCTGAAGCCCCCCAGATGCTAACACTTCTGGAATCCTTTCCCCAGAAGGCTTCCCTCAATAGGCGAATGTCTGCAAAGTCCTTGGCAGCGAGCTTGTTGGGAGTCATGGCTACAGATGAAGACAGGGGGGTGGAAAGACACCCCTTTCCCATGACCATCCTAATTAGCGCTCAGGACGTGGGGGCTTTCCAAGGCGGGCGGACATGCCCTGCGCGGGCAGCTGTTGTCCGGCCCTCTGGGACTCTCCCGTGCCCTCTCCGGCCCCTCCTCTCCCGCAGCTGCCTTTCCGGGGGGCTCCTCAGGCAGGGAGGCCTGGGGAGCTGCAGTCCATGGGGTGGCAAAGAGTGGGACACGACTGAGCGGCTGAACTGAACTAAGCACACTCACTCGTGGGGACAGCCCAGCCGGAATTCCAGAAACACCCCCCAGAAACACCGCCTCCCTGAAGAGGCTCTTCAGGGATAAATGCGTCCCAGACCCGCTGAGCCCGGCCCGGGGGCTTCCCCACCCTCACGCCAAGGACCGGGCACCCGGAGCGCCATCCTCACTGGGGCTGGGAAGCCGGGTTGGTCGTGGCCACAGCCGCGACTCACTTCTCACCTGTAGATGGGAGTTCAGTGTGTCCCCCATCAGGGACCTTTGTGCGAGGAAGCTGGGGACAGTTTCCTTGCAGGAATGCGCAGCCCCGGCCGCCTCCGCCCCCAGGGACAAACACGCTCGGCTTCCCCGCCGGCATTCCGGAGCGGCGGCCCTCCCGTCCCCTGTCCATCTGCGCGGGCCTGTTGCTTCCACCCTCGGAGCGCCCGAGCAGAGGCGCTCACCGCCCCGCGGCCGCCAGGGCGTGCCCGGCCCTGACAGCCCCCCAGGCCCATCGGTCTCTCCGGGGAGGCCTGTCCCTTCGCAGGCTCGACTACAGCGCCGGCCTCCCGGGAACCTCCACCCTCCCGCGCGCCGGGTGCCCACCCCCAGGACGCGGCTGGGGAGACGGCATGCCCCCAGGAAGGGCCGAGGCAGCGAGGTGGACAACCGGGGGAGAGGGTGGCAGGCCCCAGGGTGCCCGAGGCAACGAAGGCTCAGCCCCTGTGATGCTGGCGAAGGCGGGCAGGTAGTCTTGCCCACCGGCCGGGATGCTGCCACGGCCGCTCGGTTCCTACAAGAGCGGACTTGGGGTACCGAGCGTTTAAAGGGGGGGACGTGAAGGACTTTCTTAGGGGCGAGGGTAAAAGTCGGCCGGCCTAACCAGACCTGCACGGACGTTTACTGCAGCAGGTATGAGAGGATCGCGGGGCGGGGGCGCACCGCGCCCCCTCCTCGGCGGCCTGTGGGGCACCCAGAGGTCCGGAGGGGGCCCCCCGGCGGGGGAGGTGCGCGCGGGGCGGGAACGGCCGGCTCACCCGTGTCCTGGCGAAACTGGTTCATGGAGTGCAGGTCGATGATGTAGGGCGCGAGCCGGCGGTCCACCTGGCCCAGCACCACGCTGCCGCCGGCGCGCGGGCCGGCGCGCACCGCCGCCTCGATGTGGTGGCTCACGGCGGGGCTGTAGGGCCGCCAGCGCCCGTGCTCGTTCAGCCATTCCCAGACCACCACGGCCGAGGCCAGGAGCATGGCGCGACGCCCGCCGCGCGGGCCGAGAGCTCCCCCTCCCTGCGGCTTCGCGCCGCCGCCTCGGGAAGGAGCCGCCCCTCCCGAGCCCCGCGCCCGGGCACACCCGCGCCTGCCAGGGGCTCCGCGGTCCCGAGACGCGAAGGGGCGACACCCCCGGCCCCCACCGGACGCGGCCCCGGGACCGCCGCCGTCAGCATCCTCAGCTTGGCAGGCTCCCTCCCCAAAAGGGAATTTTTTCCTTTCTGTTTTTTTAAAGTGCAGTGCAGTGTGATCGCTGTCCGCACCGCGAGCTCCGGGACCCGCAGCGCCTGGCACACTCACGGTCTGCACGCTCTCGCCGCGGGGGCCGTATTCCCGCATCTTCGCCGGCATCCGGCGCTGTCCGTCAAGGACGCGGGGCCACGCCCCCGGGCCCCGCCGCGGCCCGCAGCCCCTCGCCCCCTGCTGGCCGAGCGCGCGCCTGCCGGCCCGGCCACGGCTCAGCCCCGGCCCGGCCGCCCCGGCGTTCCTGCCGGGAGGACCCAGGGGACAGACGAGCCTGCGGCCTACGGCCCACGGGGCCACACAGTCGGACACGACTGAGCGACTCAGCACGTACCAGCCTCTCTGCTGAGACCCCCTGCAAAGGCGTGCAGAGACTGGCGAGATGAGAGATTAACACTGCCGGTGCAGAGGGCAAATGTGGGTTTTCTGGCCTGCTTAGACTACCTTGGGCTTCCCTGGTGGCTCAGATGGTAAAAAAAATCCACCTGCAGTGCGGGAGCCCTGGGTTCAGTCCCTGGGTTGGAAAGATCCCCTGGTGGAGGGAAAGGTTACCTACTCGTTTTCTGGCCTGGAGAATTCCATAGACTGTATAGTCCACGGGGTCGCACAGAGTTAGACACGACTGACTTTCACTCTCACTTTAGACTACCTTACTGAAATAAAGAAGGCATGTGTTAAATGGATTTATTTTGCAGAATTCCTGTGACGCAAATAAGGAGACACTAGGTCTTCCCTGGTGGCTCAGATGGTAAAGAATCTGCCTGCAAAGCAGGACAACCGGGTTCAGTCGCTGGGTGGGGAAGATCCGCTGGAGGAGGGAATGGCAACCCACTCCAGTCTTCTAGCATGGAGAATTCCATGGGTAGAGGAGCCTGGCGGGCTTCAGTCCATGGGGCTGCAGAGAATGGGACCCTTCTCAGGACAGACGAAAGTTAGCCTTGGTTGTTTTGGTCATCAACAGTCAACGTGGAAAATAGTCTAAAATGGTATGTTCTGACTAAAAGATTAGATTGACATCAGGATTACATATTAATCTTTCCAGAAAGCACAAAACTTGTTTTGCTAAAGCTGCAACCACATGAAACAGTGCATTCATATGATCAAGATCCAGGATAGGATCTGGAGAAATAAAAGTAGTTTCTGTAATTAAGAATGGGGATTAAGAAACTCTGAAATAATCGTTTTCTGCCAGAACATCGTATGATCTCTCTTGTTTTGGAAGATCTGTGCTCCCTCGTTCCTTGCTCTGCCTTGAGTTATATCCACCCTTTACTTTCCAAATCTCCCCGTCCCTCTGTCCTTACCTCCCTCTTCACTGAGTCCTAAATACAAAGTCAACGAGAAAATACCAAACGTGCTCTTCTTCGGGCTTCTGAAAGCCCCAGACTTGAGGCTGCCTCTGAGCTTTGTTCCTGCTGGCCCCCTTGCCCAGAAATCTCCCCAAGGCCACCCCCCAGAATCCCCAGTAAACCTCTTCCCCAGGACCAGTCTCCCAGTCCAACTCAATCAACGTCACTCATTAAAACAAAGAATTTCAGAGTTTGAAGGACAAAAGGAAAAGGAGCTAAGGATACCACAATCCCACCAAGAGTCACTATTATTCCCATTTTATAAATGACACAGTTTAGGGAATTTGAGCAGTTTGCCCCAGTTACATGTTTAACAGAGGGGAAACTGAGATTCAAAAATTCAGTGGACAAAAAGCCGAATCAAACCAAGACAAAAAAAAAAATTCCAAGACAAAATAAAATCCCATATTGTTCTGTGACACGGTATATGATGAGGAGATGGTGTGATAAGAGGCAAGACATATAGCAACGTGAAACTGCCTCAGTGTGGAAGAAAGGGAGTGAGACAGGATAGAATGTTCTGGAAGGACCAAGTAGAACTGAATAAAAATGAATACACACTTGTATCGAGCTATTTTTAGTTTCAGTCATGAGACCAAGAGTTTGAAGACCCTGGGAACTTTCCTATGGTCTGGGTAGGCAAAGATCCAGAAATTAACTAGAAAATATCAGTAACAATTTAAGGGGAGTTGGAAGCATCAGAGAAAAGAACAGCCCCTGACCAACTGGATGAGGAATTCCCAGGTAGAGAAAGCTGAAGCCTGGCAAGAGGGGTGCGCTCCGTGGGCGCTTAAACGGAGCCTGTATTCTGCTGTTGAGTGGGGTGCTCTACAAATTTTCGTTAAGTGCGATTGGTTGCTGACTTTATTTAGTTCTTCTTCTCTGAGGCTGATTGTCTGTATAGTTGTTCTATAAATTTTTGAAAGAGGCGAACCGGAGTCTCTAGCTGGAATTGTGACTTTGCCTGCTTTTCTTTTAGTTCCCTTGGGTTTCACGTCACACACGTTGCCCCTTTGTTGTTCATGCTTTTGCACATTTACGATTACTTTATTTTTTGATGGACTGACCTTTTTATCGTTATATAGTAGCCCTGTTGGTGGTAATTTCCTTTGATCTGAGGTCACCTTTATCTAGTATTAAGGTAGGCACTGATGTTTTACTTTTATCAGTGTCTTCATTATGTATATATTTTCCCCATTCTTTCACTTCAGTCTGCCTCTAAAGCTATATCTGAATTGAGTTTTTAAAGACAGTTTGTAACTAGGCTATGTTTTAATCTACTCTGGCAATCTCTGCCCTTTAACTGATACACTTAAACCATTTACATTCACTGTAGCTATTAATATGTTAGAGGTTAAAGAGAGAGAGTGAAGGAGAAAGAATGAATAGGCAAGCCACGGATTGAGATGAAAGGTTTGTGTGTTGGGCAGATGTGGGGAAAGCAAACATCCTCGCCTGGTGTCTGATCTTGGCAGGAAAGCTTCCGGTTTCTCACCATGAAGTATGATATTGGCTATAGGACTTTTGTAGATGCTCTTTATCAACTTGAAAAAATTGCCCTCTATTTCTAGTTGGCTGGTAGTTTTTACAAATGGGTGCTGGGTTTCGTCAAATGATTTTTACTGCGTCTACTGTTATGGTCCTACGGCTTTGCCTCTCTAGCCAGTTCATGGGATGAATCGCATGAACAAGGCTCTGGATGCTGAACCAGCTGTGCATGCCTAGACTAAACCGCATTCATTTGCTGGTTTTTGTCTGTTTTCTTTCACTGTAATAACACATGGCGTGAGCATAATGGTTTTTTGAGCTCTACTAAACTTTTAGTAAATTATTGAACTGAAAGGTGGTCTTTGGAAACTTTTGAACTTATACATTATCACAGTCTCGCCCAACAGGAAGCTAAGAAGCTAAAAATGGTCAATCAGAGATGCCTCACATTTACCATTTACCAAATAACATATCAGTTCAGCTTGCGACCCTGTGGACTGCAGCACGCCAGGCCTCCCTGTCCATCACCATCTCCCGGAGTTCACTCAAACTCATGTCCATTGAGTCGATGATGCCATCCAACCATCTCATCCTCTGTCGTCCCCTTCTCCTCCTGCCCTCAATCTTTCCCAGCATCAGGGTCTTTTCCAATGAAGCAGCTCTTCGCATCAGGTGGCCAAAGTATTTCAGCTTCAACAGCTTCAACATCAGTCCTTCCAATGAACACCCAGGACTGATCTCCTTTAGGATGGACTGGTTGGATCTCCTTGTAGTCCAAGGGACTCTCAAGAGTCTTCTCCAATGCCACAGTTTAAAAGTTTCAATTCTTCGGCACTCAGCCTTCTTTACGGTCCAACTCTCACCTCCATACACGACTACTGGAAAAACCAAAGCTTTGATCGGAGGGACCTTTGTTGGCAAAGCAACGTCTCTGCTTTTTCACAGGTTCCAGGAGTGCGGCCACGGATGTCTTTGCAGGAATGCCCCCACATCGCCCATGCCGCTCACTTGAGATGTTGTCTCCTGCTCACTCTCAGCTCTGGGTACACCACTTCCGAATTACAAGAGGGAGTTTTTGGCCACACCTGAATTATGACTTGGCAAACCTGAAAGAACTCACCACAAAACGGGCCGTTCTGAACGAATCGTCACGAGACGTCTCACGGTCAGGTGCTCCCTTTTAGCCAGGGTCCACTAGAACACCGGAAGTTGTAATTCTGAAAACTTACACCTTCCGCTGAAAATGGCGTGGCCTTGCTGCAGGGCCACCGGGGTCTGCACTGCGACCCTCCCGCATGTGCAGCAAGCTCCGCACGGAATCTTCTTCCACATCTGATACTTCCAACGCCACAGGGTCAGCTCGGCTGGATCATCCAAGTAGCAGTGCTGTTTTCACCACGGACTGTATCTTCTGCAAAACCCGTCCCTAATCTAAGTCCCACTCAAAGCTGGCAGCCTATTTTGTCACCGTATAAATGGGCAGAAGCAGTATACCCAGCTGCGAAATGTGCTACCCCCAGGAAGCAGAGGCCCTGAGGCCCCCCTGTACAGTGGAAAATGCCATTGTTTAAAGAGGAAACACCCCGGTGTGCCCCTGCTTTAGCAGGCTCTTCATAGAATTACCTCCCAGCATCTGAAATGCATGTGAGTCAGGGCCTCTAAAGTGGTGACTACTTCAGCTCATCTGGCTCGATTAGCATGATACCATTGATCAGTTCAGTTCAGGTCAGTCGCTCAGTCGTGTCCGACTCTTTGCGACCCCATGGACTGCAGCACGCCAGGCCTCCCTCTCTGTCCATCACCAACTCCCGGAGTTCACTCAGACTCATGTCCATCGAGTCGGTGATGCCATCCAGCCATCTCATGCTCTGCCGTCCCCTTCTCCTCCTGCCCCCAATCCCTCCCAGCATCAGGGTCTTTTCTAATCATCATCGATAGAGCTGACTAATATGATGGTCTGTGGGAATTACACATCACCCACACTCTCTCTCTAACAAAAGAAAAGTGTGTTAATACAGTTTCTTGGGGGCAAAACTAAATACTATATACTGTTGTCTCTTTGTGTGAGTTCAAATGTTTCTGATCCCCTTTTCTAATAGTGAAAGGAAAAAAAAAAACAAACACCACACTCATCCAATCAGTGACCACAACCACATACCCGAGACTGTGTTCATTTCTTTTGCTGCGTCTGGCATGGAAGCCACGGCTGGGCCTGCCACCTGGCTGACTGGGAGGAAAAAGCCTGTCATTCTCCAGGACTTGCTAGGTTTCTGCAGGGGACAGACCGACAAGTCAGAGGCCGCTCCTCCTGTGCTCTTCAGGGCCTTAAAGCGTGAGCTAGTTTCCAGGCTCCCCTCCCACTCCAGCGGGGGCAGGNGCTGACTGGGAGGAAAAAGACTGTCATTGTCCAGGACTTGCTAGGTTTCTGCAGGGGACAGACCGACAAGTCAGAGGCCGCTCCTCCTGTGCTCTTCAGGGCCTTAAAGCGTGAGCTAGTTTCCAGGCTCCCCTCCCACTCCAGCGGGGGCAGGCAAGTCAGCGAAAAGTCTCCGCAAAGACTTATGGTGCTGATGAGATAAACACTGGGGCTCAGAATTTGACACGGGAAGGACATTAATGAACATCTCGGGCTCTCGGCTGGACCCCCAGACGGTTAAACTCTAGAGTGGGGTGGACCAGAGTTAGACAAAGCCGTAACATTTGTAACTCCATTTCAAGTCAGTTTCATCTCTGACAAGATGAAGATGATCTGATTTCACGCTATCAGAAGACAGAGTGAGCTCTCCCTGGAGGGCAAAAACAAAACAAAACAAAAAAACATCCTGATGGGGAATGAGGTGGGGGAGAAGTTTTCTCCCAGAAAGGCAACTGCCATTTTTTCACGTTAAATCCAAAGTGATGCCTGTGCTGGGGCTGACGGAGCTCCTGAATATACCATTTGCATTTGACTGCTAGTGTCTTTGGATCCTTCCGTTGATAGCCCGCGATTCAGAGGTGGACAGCTCCGCAAAGGAGACAGCAGATGGAAATTTCCCTGGTCAGTTTCCACGTCTTCTGGCTGCAAGAGGACCGCGGCCTCGGTTTGGAAGGTGTGCGTTTTGCGGCTCCGTCCAGCAGGTGGCGATGTGGTCCCGGGAAACTGCGCGTGCAGGCCGGCTTCCATGCTTTTAAGCTAAGCTGGGAACTCGTTCTCCTTTTGGGATTCTGGACTAATTTTTGCTGGAATATCCAGACAGGACAGGAAAATGGTTTGGAGACAGTCTACATGTCTCAGGTGAAGTAGTTCCTGAGAAATCTGTTTGGTGTTTATGAGATGGGAGTGCAGGCGTGCCAGGCACCCTTTCCACGGCAGTTCACAGGTGGCGCTAGCGGCAAAGAATCCACCTGCCAACGCAAGAGAGGCGAGAGACGCAGGTTCGATCCCTGGGTCGGGAAGATCCCAGAGGCGGAAACCGCAGCCCGCGCCAGCATCCTCACCTGGAGAATCCCATGGACAGAGAGCCTGGCGGGCTGCAGCCCGCGGGGTCGCACAGAGTCGGGCACGAGTGAATGCACACGGGCACAGACAGACAGACAGACAGAAGGATGCCGAGTCCACCCGAAGAGCCTCCTCCAGGAGCTCGCATTTCCTTCCCCACCTCACGTCTTGCCTGAGCCCCACTGAGCGGATTAGGTGTCTTTCCTCCTACAGAAGCACAGTGCAAACCCGGGGCCCAGTTAAAGCCGCCCAGGGACGCTCAGGGGGGTTGGGAAGAGCCGGTGGGGGCCAAAGCACTGGCGCTTCCGCGTCAGTCCCTCCAACGGACATTCAGGGCTGGTCGAGCTCCTTTTGGAATGACTGGTTGACCTCCCTGCAGACCAAGGCACTCTCAAGAATCTTCTCCAGCACCACGGTTCAGAAACTCAATTCAGCACTCAGCCTTCTTTACGGTCGAACTCTCACATCCACACGCAACTACTGGAAAAACCATAGCTTTGACTATGCGGACCTTTGTCAGCAAAGTGATGGCTCTGCTTTTTAATATACTGTCTAGGTTGGTCATTGGAGAAGGAAATGGCAACCCACTCCAGTGTTCTTGCCTGGAGAATCCCAGGGACGGGGGAGCCTGGTGGGCTGCCGTCTATGGGGTCGCACAGAGTCGGACACGACTGAAGCGACTCAGCAGCAGCAGGCTGGTCATAGCTTTCAATTCAAGGAGCAAACGTCTTTTAATGTGGTGGCTGCAGTCACCATCTGCAGTGATTTTGGAGCCCAAGAAAATAAAAGCTGCCACTACTTCCACTTTCCCCCCTTCTGTTTGCCATGAGCTGATGGGAAAGTCTGGCTCGGGTGGAAAATAGAGGACAGTGGACACAAGAGAGAGAGAAGCGGACTGTTGGTCTCTCTTCCTCCGTTAGCCCCTTTCTGCAGGATTATTGCCCAAGTGCCACTGTTGGTTCCTCTCTCGTCTACCTCTCAGTGTCTGGTGAAAACCAGGTTCCGGGGCTTCTTTCTGACTCCACACACGTGCCTTCACGCCATCCCTCAGTCCTCGGTGCCTTTGACTGCCTGCACCTGGGCCAGAATCTTTTCCCCTCTCAGGGCAAGAAAGGGATTTGGGTGCCTGGAAGTTTAACGCCTCCTCTCCCTGAAATCCCCAGCACATTCACACAAGGGGGTATGGTCTTTGGTCCCCTTGGAGGGACAGAGAAGTCTCAGCTCCATCTCTAAGTCTCCCCAAAGGCATCTGGGGTTGAAGGAGAGAGGCAGGGAGAGGCCAGGAGGGACAGCATGCAGTCATTCCTGTCTTTGTGTGGCTGGGGGTAGTTTGGGTTCAAGCAGAAGACCTCCTGTTTTAGCTCACTCAAAGGCAGACAGCAAACAGTAAGGTTTAAAGGGTGGCACTGTTGATTTCAGCTCTGGGGACTCCTGCACTCAGAAGTCAGAGCCACGTGGCTTTTCTGCCGGCCACGAGGCCTGCTGCCCCACTGTCGTGAAAACCTTCCTTCCTGCTCCGGTCTAGATGCTTAGTCACTCAGTCATGCCAGTCAGGTCTGACTCTTTGTGACTCCATAGCCTGTAGTCCGCCAGGCCCCTCTGTCCTGGGGATTTCCCCGGCGAGAATACTGGCATGGGGGGTCGTTTCCTCCTCCAGGGCATCTTCCCGACTCAGGGAACCAGTCTCCCGTGTCTCCTGCATTACCGGCAGATCCTTTCCTGCTGAGCCAGCGTCGGAAATGCTCCTGCCTGGAGGAGCGAGAACAGCCTGAGTAACAACAAGGAGCCGTTGGGATGACTTGTTTTCATCCTTCCTCTTGCCATCCAGACTGCTAACGAGAGGGCCTGCGGCAGGAAGGAGAAAGGAACACTTAATCCTTAACGCCTGTTCCCTGTCTCGATTCGCTTTGGAGAAAAGGTAACTCTGACCTGGCGGTTTTCAGAACACCTGAGAGGCATTCCAAGGTTTAAGAATGCGTCAATTCCTTCTGCGCTGTGTACCAGCCTTTCTCTGCCAGGATGAGCTTTCACCGCCTTTCTGACAACCTCAGCGTGCCGACGGCCTCCCATAAGCTCCCCCATCACCGCACGGAGCCTTTTGCTTGATGTTTACACCCAGGGTAACATAAATTGTCTCTTCTGGGGACACAGTTTGGTCTCTGGGTCCCTCAATCTGGGTGTTGTCTATACTCTCTGAACTTGTCTTAGAGTCCATCTCCATTTGAGAAGTATTGGAATTATCCTGCTGGTTTTCACTGACCTAAACAGAAATGTTAAATACTTTAAAATTATGAACGCAACAACAGTCTTTTATATTCCTCTTTGCCACATACCATTCACAAAGGTCTTCATGGAAATGCAGAATGAATATGAAAAGGCCAGTGAATATAATTAAATCAGAATTTGAGTCGGGATCCAACATGTAAGCCGAGTTTCCTATCTTTTAAGTTCTTAACACTGCTACGCTGCTGCAGTGTTTTCGGAGAAATATGAGGAAAGAAGCAACTTTTTCCCAAGTGTATCAAAAACAGAGATACTTAAACCTGCCAGCTCTCTTAGAGTGTTCGTTACTTTGGGTCTTGGTTATAATTTTCAACTTCAAACTTTTTACTTTTTTCCAAGCATAGTGATGATTTGCACCCCAAAATTCTCAGTCTTCTTGTTGAAAAATTCAAGGAGCACTGTAGACTCAGAAAAAGAGATGCGGGTTTGATATAATAACAGAGTCCAGCTAGTAGGGAGAGCCATGACTTAACCTCTGTAAACGTAAGGCCAAGTCTTCATTCCACTTCTGCCTTAGGCAACAACTCACTTTTCCTCACTTCTCATTAACAAATTGAGGGAAGTAAAAGTCTCTCTTCTTGCCAACAAGGTTATGGTAACAACAAACATCTGAAGAATTGCTTTATAAGCTGTGAAGCACTGTGCAAATACAGAGTATGCTTGTCACTGAATAGATCAGCCATGTTAGGGAACAGCATTTATTTTCACTCTAGAGTTTATTTTAATATGTTATATTTGATTTTATAGGTGTTGTTCAGGAAGGATTACAACATTCTTTTGTTGTTGTTGTTGAAGTTTCCTTTCATCTAGCAAAGAGTTTTATTAAAACACCTTCCTCCCACTATCCAACTAAAACAAGAAGGATAAAATGGACGAGGCGGATCTTAAATTATTCACTATTTCCTACGCACAATGAAGTCATTTATCAGCAAGAAGGTCTGTGAAGCCCAGTTTCAAGGATGGCTAAGTCTATACTGGTATATTCCACCAACAGCGTTTATAAACATACCTCAGGAACACACTGGCAGTATAGCTCTTAACTCTTTCCAACTGAGTCCTTCGGTGATGGGCTGCTCAGAGCTCATGATGGCTGGAAGATGAACACACAATTCAGCTGAAATATGTTTCAGAAAGCGTCGAGTTACAGCAGTATCTTCATGGCTATCATTAATTGTGTAGAGACCAAGATTAACAGGGACCCCCTAACGCACCTGTCCATTCAGCTCCACCCTCACTTTCCTTATGAAGATCATGGCATCCGGTCCCATCACTCCATGGGAAATTGATGGGTAAACAGTGGAAACAGTGCCAGACTTTATTTTTTTGGGCTCCAAAATCACTGCTGATGGTGACTGCAGCCATGAAATTAGAAGACGCTTACTCCTTGGAAGAAAAGTTATG
>SJYT01056805.1:0-24455 GCA_006410635.1 Cephalophus harveyi
GATGCTTTCTAAGGCCCACTTGACTTCACATTCCAGGATGTTTGGCTCTAGGTGAGTGACCACACCATCGTGATTATCTTGGTCATGCAGATGTTTTTTGTACAGTTCTGTGTATTCTTGCCCCCTTTTCTTAATATCACCTGCTTCTGTTAGGTCCATACCATTTCTGTTCTTTATCGAGCTCATCTTTGCATGAAATGTTCACTTGGTATCTCTAATTTTCTTGAAGCGATCTCTAGTCTTTCCCATTCTGTTATTTTCCTCTATTTCTTTGCATTGATCACTGAGCAAGTCTTTCTTATCTCTCCTTACTCTTCTTTGGAACTCTGCATTCAGATGCTTATATCTTTCCTTTTCTCCTTTGCTTTTCGCTTCTCTTCTTTTCACAGCTATTTGTAAGGCCTCCCCAGATAGCCATTTTGCTTTTTTGCATTTCTTTTCCATGGGGATGGTCTTGATCTCTGTCTCCTGTACAATGTCATGAACCTCAGCCCATAGTTCATCAGGCCCTCTGTCTAACAGATCTAGTCCCTTAAATCTATTTCTCACTTCCACTGTATAATCATAAGGGATTTGATTTAGGTCATACCTGAATGTTCTAGTGGTTTTCCCTACTTTCTTCAATTTAAGTCTGAATTTGGCAATGAGTTCATGATCTGAGCCACAGTCAGCTCCTGGTCTTGCTTTTGCTGACTGTATAGAGCTTGTCCATCTTTGGCTGCAAAGAATATAATCAATCTGATTTCGGTGTTGATCATCTGGTGATGTCCATGTGTAGAGTCTTCTCTTGTGTTGTTGGAAGAGGGTGTTTGCCATGACCATGCATTCTCTTGGCAGAACTCTATTAGCCTTTGCCCTTCTTCATTCTGTGTTCCAAGGCCAAATTTGCCTGTTACCCCAGGTGTTTCTTGACTTTCTATTTTTGCATTCCAGTCCCATATCATGAAGAGGACATCTTTTTGGGGGGTTAGTTCTAAAAGATCTTGTAGGTCTTCATAGAACCATTCAACTTCAGCTTCTTCAGCATTACTGGTTGGGGCACAGATTTGGATTACTGTTATACTGAATGATTTGCCTTGGAAATGAACAGAGATCATTCTGTCATTTCTGAGATTGCATCCAAGTACTGCATTCTTTCGTTTACCATAGTGGCTACTCCATTTCTTCTAGGGGATTCCTGCCCACAGTAGTAGATATAATGGTCAGTTCAGTTCAGTTCAGTTGCTCAGTCGTGTCCGACTCTTTGCGACCTCATGAATCGCAGCATGCCAGGTCTCCCTGTCCATCACCATCTCCCGGAGTTCACTCAGATTCACATTCATCGAGTCCGTGATGCCATCCAGCCATCTCATCCTTTGTCGTCCCCTTCTCCTCCTGCCCCCAATCCTTTCCAGCATCAGAGTCTTTTCCAATGAGTCAACTCTTCACATGAGGTGGCTAAAGTACTGGAGTTTCAGCTTTAGCATCATTCCTTCCAAAGAAATCCCAAGGCTGATCTCCTTCAGAATGGACTGGTTGGATCTTCTTGCAGTCCAAGGGACACTCAAGAGTCTTCTCCAACACCACAGTTCAAAAGCATCAATTCTTCGGCACTCAGCCTTCTTCACAGTCCAACTCTCACATCCATACATGACCGCAGGAAAAACCTTAGCCTTGACTAGACGGACCTTAGTCGGCAAAGTAATGTCTCTGCTTTTGAATATGCTCTCTAGGTTGGTCATAACTTTTCTTCCAAGGAGTAAGCATCTTCTAATTTCATGGCTGCAGTCACCATCTGCAGTGATTTTGGAGCCCCCCAAAATAAAGCCTGACACTGTTTCCACTGTTTCCCCATCTATTTCCCATGAAGTGATGGGACCAGATGCCATGATCTTCTTTTTCTGAATGTTGAGAGCCAACTTTTTCCCTCTCCTCTTTCACTTTCATCAAGAAGCTCTTTAGTTCCTCTTCACTTTCTGCCATAAGGATGGTGTCATCTGCATATCCGAGGTTATTGATATTTCTCCTGGCAATCTTGATTCCAGCTTGTGTTTCTTCCAGTCCAGCGTTTCTCATGATGTACTCTACATATAAGTTAAATAAGCAGGGTGACAATATACAGCCTTGACATACTCCTTTTCCTATTTGGAACCAGTCTGTTGTTCCATGGCCAGTTCTAACTGTTGCTTCCTGACCTGCATACAGATATAATGGTCATCTGAGTTAAATTCACCCATTCCAGTCCATTTTAGTTCACGGATTCCTAGAATGCTGACGTTCACTCTTGCCATCTCCTATTTGACCACTTCCAATTTGCCTTGATTCATAGACCTAACATTCCAGGTTCCTATGCAATATTGCTCTTTACAGCATTGGACCTTGCTTCTATCACCAGTCACATCCACAGCTGGGTATTGTTTTTGCTTTGGCTCCATCCCTTCATTCTTTCTGGAGTTATTTCTCCACTGATCTCCAGTAGCATATTGGGCACCTACTGACTCGGGGAGCTTCCCTTTCAGTATCCTATCATTTTTCTTTTTCATACTGTTCATGGGGTTCTCAAGGCAAGAATACTGAAGTGGTTTGCATTTCCTTCTCCAGTGGACCACACTGTGTCAGACCTCTCCACCATGACCTATCCATCTTATGTGGCCCCACATGGCATGGCTTAATTTCATTGAGTTAGACAAGGCTGTGGTCCATGTGATCAGATTGACTAGTTTTCTGTGATTATGGTTTCAGTGTGTCTGCACTCTGATGCCCTCTTGCAACACCTACCGTCTTACTGGGGTTTCTCTTACCTTGGTTGTGAGGTATCTCTTCACAGCTGCTCCAGCAAAGTGCAGCTGGGCTCCTTACTTTGGACAAGGGGTATCTCCTCACAGCTGCCCCTCCTGACCTTGAACGTAGAGTAGCTCCTATCACCCCTCCTGTGCCCGCACAGCCCCCGCTCCTTGGATGTGGGGTTACTCCTTTCGGCCACCGCCCCTGACCTCGGGCGTGCTGTAGCTCCTCTCGGCCACTGCCTCTGACCTAGGATGTGGGGTAGCTCCTCTTGGCCACTCCTGCACCATCACAGCCTGGCACCCTCGGCCACCACCCCTGACCTTGGGTGAGGGGTAGCTCCTCTCGGCCACGCTTCTGTGCTGTCTGTCACAGCTGGTGTGCTTCCCTGGTGGCTCAGATGGTAAAGTGTCTGCCTACAATGCTGGAGACCCAGGTTCGATCCCTGGGTTGGGAAGGTCTCCTGGAGAAGGAAACGGCAACTCACTCCAGTACTCTTGCTTAGAGAATCCCACGGACGGAGGAGCCTGGTAGGCTGCAGTCCATGGGGTTGAAAATAATAGCAAACAAAACAACTGACAAAAAAAAAATCAATCTCCAAAATATACAAGCAGCTCATGCAGCTCAATAACAGAAAAATAAATGACCCGATCAAAAAGTGGGCCAAATAACTAAACAGACATTTCTCCAAAGAAGACATACAGATGGCTAACAAACACATGAAAAGATGCCCAACATCACTCACTATCAGACGAATGCAAATGAAAACCACAATGAGGTCCCATCTCAAGCCAGTCAGAATGGCTGCCATCTAAAAGTCTACAAACAGTAAATGCTGGAGATGGTGTGGAGAAAAGGGAACCTTCTTACACTGTTGGTGGGAATGCAAACTAGTACAGCCACTATGGAGAACAGTGTGGAGATTCCTTTAAAAAACTGGAAATAGAACTACCATATGACCCAGCAATCCCCCTGCTGGGCAAACACACTGAGGAAACCAGAATTGAGAGAGACGCCCATACCCCAATATGCATTGCAGCACTGTTTACAATAGTTAAGACACGGAAGCAACCTAGATGTCCACAGGCAGACGGCTGGATAAGAAAGTTGTAGTACATATCCACAATGGAATATTACTCAGCTATTAAAAATAACACATTTGAGTCAGTTCTAATGAGGTATATGAAACTGGAGCCTGTTATTCAGAGTGAAGTTAAGTCAGAAAGAAAAACACCAATACATTATATTAACGCATATATATGAGATTTAGAAAGATGGTAACGATGACCCTATACACAAAAGCAAAAGAGACACAGACGTAAAGGACAGACTTTTGGACTCTGTGGGAGAAGGCGAGGGTGGGATGATATGACAGAATAGCATTGAAACATGTATATTACCATATGTGAAATAGATGCATTAAACAGGGCACTCAAAGCTGGTGTACTAGGACAACCCAGAGGGATGGGATCGGGAGGGAAGTGGGAGAGAGGTTCGGGGCAGGGGGACACATGTACACCCATAGCTGACTCATGTCAATGTATGGCAAAAACCACCACAATATTGTAATGTAATCAACCTCCAACTAAAATAAATAATTTTTTTTTAAAGTAGGAAGTCGAGATACCTGGAGTAACAGGCAAGTTTGGCCTTGGAGTACAAAATGAAGCAGGGCAAAGGTTAACAGTGTTGTACAAAGGAAACACACTGGTCATAGCAAACACCATCTTCCAATAACCCAAGAGAAGACTCTACACAGGGACATCACAAGATGGTCAACACTGAAATCTGATTGATTATGTTCTTTGCAGCCAAAGATGGAGAAGCTCTATACAATCAGCAGAAACAATACTGGGAGCTGACTGTGGCTCAGATCATGAACTCCTTATTGCAAAATTCAGACTGTGATTGAAGAAAGTAGGGAAAACCCCTAGGCCACTCAGGTATGACTCAAATCAAATCCCTTATGATTATACAGTAGAAATGACAAATAGATTCAGGGTATTAGATCTGATAAACAGAGTGCCTGAAGAACTAAGGATGGAGGTTCCTAACATTGTTCAGGAGGCCATGATCAAAACTATCCAACAAAATGAAATGAAGAAAGGCAAAAGGCTTGTCTGAGGGGGCCTTACAAATAGCTGAGAAAAGAAGAGAAGCTAAAGGCAAAGGAGAAACGGAAAAAGATATATCCATCTGAATGCAGAGTTCCAAAGAATAGAAAGGAAATATAAGAAAAACTTAAGTGAACAATGCAAAAAATAGCGGGAAACAATAGAATGGGAAAGACTAGAGATCTCATTTAAAAAATTAGAGAAACCAGGGGAACATTTCATGCAAAGATGGGCACAGTAAAGGATAGAAATGGTATGGACCATTTCTGAAGCAGTAAACATTAAGAAGAGGTGGCAAGAATACACAAAAGCACTATACTAAAGAGATCTTAGTGACCCAGATAACCACGATGGTGTTATCACTCACCTAGAGGCAAGCATCCTGGAATGTGATGTCAAATGTGCTTTAGGAATCATCAATATGAACAAAGCTAGTGGAGGTGATGGAATTCCAACTAAGCTATTTGAATGCCTAAAAGATGATACTGTTAAAGTGCTGTACTCAATATGCCAGCAAATTTGATAAACTTGGCAGTGCCCACAGGAGTGGAAAAGGTCAGTTTTAATTTCAATCCCAAAGAAAGGCACTGCCAAAGAATGTTCAAACTATTGCACAATTGCACTCATCTCACATGCTAGCAAAATAATGCTCAAAATTCTCCAAGTGAGGTTTCAACATATGTGAACCAAGCCCTTCCAGATGTTCAAGCTGAATTTCGAAAACGGAGTGGAACCAGAGATCAAATTGCCAACATCCACTGGATTATAGAAAAAGCAAGAGAGTCCAGAAAAACATCTACTTCTTATTTATTGACCATGCCAAAGCCTTTGACTGTGTGGATCACAACAAACTGTTGGAAAATTCCCAAAGATGGGAATACCAGACCACCTTACTGGCCTCCTGAGAAATCTGTATGAAGGTCAAGAAGCAACAGTTAGAAGCAGACATGGAACAATGGACTGGTTCTAAATTGGGAAAGGTGTATATCAAGGCTGTATGTTGTCACCGTGTTTACTTATGTGCAGAGTACATCATGCAAAATGTCAGGCTGGATGAAGCACAAGCTGGAATCAAGATTGCCAGGAGAACTATCAATAACCTTAGATATGCAGATGACACCACCCTTATGGCAGAACATGAAGCAGAATGAGCCTCTTGATTAAAGTGAAAGAGGAGAGTTAAAAAGCTGGCTTAAAACTCAGCATCCAGAAAACGAAGATCATGGCATCTGGTCCCATCACTTCATGACAAATAGATGGGGAAACAATGGAAACAGTAACAGATTTTATTTTCTTGGGCTCCAAAATCACTGCAGATGGTGACTTCAGCCATGAAATTCAAAGATGCTTGCTCCTTGGAAGAAAAGCTCTGACCAACCTAGATATCATATTAAAAAGCAGAATCATTACTTTGTTGACAAAGGTCTATCTAGTCAAAGCTATGGGTTTTCCAGTAGTCATGTATGGATGTGAGAGTTGGACTATAAAGAAAGCTGAGTGCAGAAGAATTGATACTTTTGAACTGTGGTCTTGGAGAAGACTCTTGAGAGTCCCTTGGACAGCAAGGAAATCCAACCAGTCCATTCTAAAGGAAATCAGTCCTGAAGATTCATCGGAAGGACTGATGCTGAAGCTCTGATACTTTGGCCCCCTGATGTGAAGAACTGACTCATTGGAAAAGATCCTGATGCTGGGAAAGATTGAAGGTGGGAGGAGAAGGGGCTGCAGAGGATGAGATGGTTGGATGGCATCACCGACTCGATGGACATGAGTTGAGCAAACTCTAGCAGTTATTCATGGACAGGGAAGCCTGTCGTTCTGTGGTACATGGCATCACAGAGTCGCACACAACTGAGTGACTGAACTGAACTGATAAGGGGAAAGAATATGAAGAAGAATATATATCTATATCTATACTAGACCAGCTGAAATGTAAAGGATGCTGATGGTGACTGGTTCTGACCCTCAAGACTTCAATCAACTGAAACTTGGAGTCTGCCACAGCCCAAGATCCTTAATGAACATGTCTGTAAATTTAAAGTGTTAGTCACTCACTCATGTCTGACTCTTTGCAACTTCATGGACCACCAGGCTCCTCTGTCTATGGGATTCTCCAGGCAAGAATACTGGAGTGCATTGCCATGCCCTCCTCTGGGGATCTTCCCCACCTAGGGATTGAACACAGGTCTTCTTCTGTGGGCAGACTGCTTACTTACTGTCTGAGCTACCATGGTAGCCTGAACATGCCTGTTCCCATAGATTAAAGCTTCCCCACCTTTGCTGTTTAGAGAGACACTGCTCTGGAAAGCTGCATGGTATTCTCCATAGTTCTGCAAGTAATACACTTTTCCTTCCCATGAGCTTTGGCTGGGTTGTATCTTCTGGTTCAACACCCACCAAGATGTAAACTCACTTTTCTGGCAACATTTCTCCATCCAGAATCCCAACCACCACTAGATACTAATTCTACAGTCAGTCGTCTTGCTTCCAATACATGGAAATCACCTTACTTTTCTGTGAGCAAATCTACCTAATGGCCAGAAACAGTGTCCTTATTTTATCTTGTGAGGTTAGTAGGTGTCAAGCAAACTCAGCTCTGTGGATCCATTGTCCTCCAGTTCTTTGCCTCGTTTTACAGAAAACACTTGCAAGACTTTGAGGTTTTATTTATATCTCATTTCTGAAGGCTTTTGATACCTACATCGAATACACAGATTACTCATCAGTGCCACTTCTACTTTGAGGTTAAAAATCCTCCAAGTTTTTTCTAAGGAAAGTTCTCTGGTAGCTCAGATGGTAAAGCGTCTGCCTACAATGCAGGAGACCCTGGTTCGATCCCTGGGTCGGGAAGATCCCCTGGAGAAAGAAATGGCAACCCACTCCAGGACTCTTGTCTGGAAAACCCCACGGACTGAGGATCCTGGTAGGCTACAGTCCATGGGGGTCGCAAAGAGTCAGACACGACTGCACGACTCCACTCCCACTCCACTCCCACTCCACTCCACTTCACTTCTTCACTTCACTTCACAGGTGGGCCTGGGAGAAAGTCCAGGAGCACGACTGCCATCTGGTGGAGCTGAGATTCTAGTTGAGGGCACTGGAAGGAAACATCCAGCCTGAGGACAACCCACCCACTTGAGAATACAGGCCTATGAGAATACAGGCCTAAGAGGCAATGCCTGAAAACAAGCAAAGAAAAGGGCCAAAATGCGCCTGCGCGCTGGAGGCTTCTTGATAGACTCACCCCCTGAGCAGCCAATCCCCGAGCGGTTGGGTGGGGCCTCCTTCTCTCTCCACACCCTTCCAGCACCTATTGGTGGGACTGCCTCTGTCACAACGCTGATTGGTCGCTTGTGCCTGACAGGGTACAGGTCAGCTGCTCGCCCTTCGCTTCGCCTCAACCCGGAAGGACTCCACACCACCGAGCTCTGAACGAGCCTATGCCTAGGGTTGACAGCGCCGCAGGACAGCTGGGAGACTTACCAGAATACACCCTGCACAACCTTCACAAACCCTTACCCTGATGGCTTCAACTTCCAGGGTGAGAGGCCCCAAATCTCGTCAGCTTTGAAGAACCTGGGTCCTAACCTGAAGGGAGCTCGCGTCTCTTCAGCTTCAGGGACTACAAGTCCCTTCACCCCCAGAAACACCAAATCCCCTAGTGCTGTGACCCTCAAATACCTAGAGTAACCCCAGTTCCCCTCAGGCTGAGGCACCCTCAAAATAGCACCCACAGAGACCAAATTTCCTTAATCTCGGAGACCCTGAATACCTCAGCCTGGGAGCTCTTAAAACTCTTCGTCCTCAAGACTCCCACTGTCCTGCCTGTCAGAGACCTAAAACCCCTTTAACAAGAAACCTCCGATTCCCTCAGCCTCAAAAATCCAAAGTTCTCTCACCCTGCACATTCTACATCAGCGAAAACATCCCCAGTCCCCCCTGTCTGAGGATCCCAGTTCCTTCAGCCCCCATGTCACAGATCTCCTTAAGTGGAGCGACTTGTCTCTTAAATGTAGAACCCATGTTATGCCCAGATTTTTCCAAGTTCCCAGGCGGAGATCCTCAAAACACTTCTTAGAAAAATATTCCCTCTCCTGCACTGGAACAGAGCCTTGATTTCAGCTTGACCCCAGTCCAGCAGTTAGCGGCTTCTAGGTCTCCTCAGGACTCCCTCTGTTACCCACAGACATGTCCCTCCCAGTGCCTTTCCTCAGAGGGACTGAATTGTAGGGGAACCATAGAAACCAAATCTAGTCCACATTAGGCTGGCCTGTCATAGCTGGTCAGGATCCGTCCATCCCACCAACACCCTCACTCTGACTTTCCCCACACCTTCCTGCCCTGGACACTCCACCCAAGAAAGATAGACCAGGCTCTGGATAGTGATCTGGGCTATCTCAGCATCTTCATCCACAGGCACCTTGGCATTGAGGCAGTCCCATGGCCATGAGCCCAAACAAGTCTCCAGAGAAGAGCACTGAGGGAGATGCTGGGCGAACAGAGTGGAAGCCCATGGTGAGAGGCGGAGGCGGCAAAGCTGGGCTCTAAGCCAGCTCTATAGGAAGGACATGGCACCGGCCTGTGAAGGACCACAAACTGCTTTGGCTGGGCAGCTGAGTGAACTTCTCTGTGAACGTACACAGGATGGGAATGCCTGGTCCTGTCTGAGATGCTGGGGTGGAGTGGGACAAAACAGGACACTAGCATCATCAACTTCTCTGTGTCCAGGGAGAGTTAGGAAAATGATCAGTGTTTGTTCAGTTAAGCAGGACACAGGCAGGAAGGAAAGTCTTCATCCCTGTCTCACAGAGACCATCCAGTAGCTTCAGGCTACTTCCTGCACAAAAGATGGAAGAGAAGTCAGTTCTAAGATCTGACATATATTAGTAAGTCACCGATGGAATCTACTATTTTCCTTAGGCCAAAGATGCTTTCAAAGACATTTCCATATACTTCACAAAGAAAGAATGGGCAGAGACGGGAGAATGGGAAAAAATCCGATATAGGAATGTGAAAAGGAACTACAAAGCACTGATTGCTATAGGTAACATGAAGTGCTGGGTGCCTGTGAGCCTGGGAAACATGAAACAGGTCTTCAATCTTAGTGTTTACTTGGCCCTCTCTTAGGTGGCTTCTTCTGCTCACAGTTCCCTTTTGTGTGGAGACTAACCTGGAGGAAATTTTTATTGTTTTGTACCAAAGTGGGGTTGACCCATTCTTCCAGCCCATTATACTGATTTCCCTGACTTTGTGACACTTTCCATTGCTTCTGTGCTTTGTGCCTCCTTCTTAGAATATATATTTTGCTTCTTTCCAGGTTTCAGAGCCACTCAACCAGCTTTCATGCATCACCGCAGGTAGATCATCAAACCCCATGTAGATGACACTGAGGATTCTGAGGAAGAATGAACACAAAGGCAACAAGGTGAGGGGCCAGAAGGATTTAGAGGTGTCTTCAAGAAACCAGCCTGGGCTTAGGTCTCAACTGCATCTCAGCCATTAGCAAAGAAAACATAATTTTCAGCATTCTAAAGTGGTTGTGGCTGAGTATTGACATGAGCCTGAATGAAGGTAAAGGTATAGGTTTTCCAGTGTTTTCTGTTTAAAATGTATCATTCTTTGTAAAAAGAATTATTTTTGCTAAACATTCTTAATGAAAGGCAATTAAACATACCCTAGACTATAAATTCACCCAAGAGATTTCTAATACTAATCTCATAATAATTTGGTTATTGGATTAAATCTCTTAGAAGAGGAAGTGATTAACATATTATGTCAAGATACATTATTTATGTGTGTATAAAAAATAACACCACTTACCTTAAGGTGAAGCTAATTCTTTTTTTTTTCTTTTTTTACTTTACAACACTGTATTGTTTTTGCCATACATCAACATGAATCTGCCACAGTTGTACATAAGTTCTCACTCCTGAACCCCCCTCCCACTTCCCTCCCCATACCATTCCTCTGGGTTATCCCAGTGCACCAACCCCAAGCATCCTGTATCCTGCATCAAGCCTAGACTGGCTATTCATTTCTTATATGATATTATACATGCTTCAATGCCATTCTCCCAAATCATCCCGCCCTTTCCCTCTCCCACAGAGTCCAAAAGACTGATCTGTACATCTGCGTCTCTTTTGCTATCTCGCATACTGGGTTATCATTACCATCTTTCTAAATTCCATGTATATGTGTTAGTACACTGTATTGGTGTTTTTCTTTCTGGCTTACTTCACTCTGTATAATCGGCTCCAGCTTCATCCACCACTTTAGAACTGATTGAAATGTATTCTTTTTGGTGGCTGAGTAATACTCCATTGTGTATATGTACCACAGCTTTCTTATCCATTCATCTGCTGATGGACATCTAGGTTGCTTCCATGTCCTGGCTATTATAAACAGTGCTACAATGAACATTGGGGTACATGTGTCTCTTTCAATTCTGGTTTCCTCGGTGTGTATGCCCAGCAGTGGGATTGCTGGGTCATAAGGCAGTTCTATTTGCAGTTTTTTAAGGAATCTCCACACTGTTCTCCATAGTGGCTGTACTAGTTGGCATTCCCACCAACACTGTAAGAAGGTTCCCTTTAATCTACACCCTTTCCAGCATTTATTGCTTCTAGACTTTTGGATTTCAGCCATTCTGACTGGCGTAAAATGATACCTCATTGTGGTTTTGATTTGCATTTCTCTGATAATGAGTGATGTTGAGCATCTTTTCATGTGTTTGTTAATCTGTTAATCTGCCATCTGTATGTCGTCTTTGGAGAAATGTCTGCTTAGTTCTTTGGCCCATTTTTTGATTGGGTCGTTTATTTTTCTGGAATTGAGCTGCAAGAGTTGCTTGTATATTTTTGAGATTAGTTGTTTGTCAGTTGCTTCATTTACTATTATTTTCTCCCATTCTGAAGGCTGTCTTTTCACCTTGCTTATAGTTTCCTTCGTTGTGCAAAAGCTTTTAATTTTAATTAGGTCCCATTTGTTTATTTTTGCTTTTATTTCCAATATTCTGGGGGGAAGTGGAATGACTTTTTGGATCTGTGATTTTATTGTTTTAAATACATTTAGAACAATTCTGTCCATTAATTCTTCAATTTTTTTTTCCTGCTTTCTTCTCTCACTCTTCTTGGAGGACTCCAATTACATGTTTTTTATTTTCTCACAGGCCACTGATACTCTTTTTATTTTTAAAAATTCTCCTCTTTTTTTTCACTTTGTATAGTTTCTGTCATATTTTAAAATTCACGAAACCTTTCTCCTTCTATGTCTAATCTGCTGTTAATCTTCAGTTCAGTTCAGTTGCTCAGTCGTGTTTGACTCTTTGTGACTCCATGGGCTGCAGTACGCCAGGCCTTTCCCTGTCTATCACCAACTCAAGGAGTTTACTCAAACTCATGTCCATTGAGTCAGTGATGCCATCCAACCATCTCATCCTCTGTTGTCTCCTTCTCCTCCTGCTGTTAATCTTATCCAGTGTCTATTTCACTTTGGATATTACATATTTTATCTCTAGAAGTTTGATTTTGGTCTTTTAAAAAATATCCATTATTCCCTTAACTTTGTAACATGTGGAATATAGTTATAATTATTTCAATGTCTTTGTCTCTAATTAATAACTATGTCAGTTCTGGATCAGTTTCCACCGGTTGATTTTCCTTTTCATTATGATTTCTCCTTTCTTATTTCTTTAAATGTCTGATAGTCTTTGATTGGATTCCAGACATTATGAATTTTACTATATTGGGTACTAAGTATTTCTGTGTTCCTATTTTTGAGCTTTATTCTGGATGGAGTTAAGCTACTTAGAAGCAACTTTATCACTTGTAGTGTTGTTTTTAGATTGTTGAGGAGGACAAGCACTGCATTTAACCTAGGACTAAATATTACACATTATTGTGGCATTATCCTTTTAAGCACTCTAATGTGTGTGAGTTATAAAGGTTTTTGTTGTTGTTGTCACTGTAGCTGGTGGATATGGGTATTGTTCCCAGCTCTGTGTGAAAGGTTCCTTCTAATTCTCTCAAGTGACCACCGTCCTGGTCTAGTTTCTTTACATCCATATGATTAGGTATGCCGCAAACCTGGCTAGGGATCTTCCACAGATCTCTGAAGTTCTCTTTCAGTGCAGCTCTGTCCTCCCTGATACTTTATTCTGCAAACTCTATCTTCCTTTTGCTTCTTAGTCTTTCAGCAGCATCTCCTAATACCAAGGAGTCTACCATCCTCTGGACAGATTCCTCCCCTCTCTCTCAATCCAGGTGTGGAAACTAATGACGGAATGATGGGGCAATAATAGGGCTCAACTTGCTTGTTTGCCAGCTCTCAGGGATCCTTGTCCTTCAGTGCTTGATGTCCATTTTCCTAAAACCATTGTTTGATGTATTTTTTCTGTTATGATTTGAGTATTTCAGGCAAAATGGTGTGCCTGGTCCCCATACTCCTTCTTGGTTGGAAGTGGAAGTGGTGTGTGTGGATGTGTGTGTCTGTTCTTTTCAGCTTCTTGACTATGCCTAATTTATCATCTATTAAATTCATTTTTACTTTTAAATAAAGACATTTAGTGCTCTGACTATTCCTTTTCATTGAACTCTAGCCAATTGTGACAAGGTTTGACTTGTAATTCTCTTCTTTTTGCTTATTTCTAATTTTAAAAATTTGATTAACATTTCCTGTACATTCTCATAGCTGTTTTTTAATTTCCATTTTTTTCTGGGTGATTTTGTTGTTGCTGGTTTTGGTCTTGGAGAAGGCAATGGCACCCCACTCCAGTACTCTTGCCTGGAAAATCCTATGGATGCAGGAGCCTGGTAGGCTGCAGTCCATGGGGTTGCTAAGAGTCGGACACGACTGAGAGACTTCACTTTCACCTTTCACTTTCATGCATTGGAGAAGGAAATGGCAACTCACTCCAGTGTTCTTGCCTGGAGAATCCCAGGGATGGGGGAGCCTGGTGGGCTGCCATCTATGGGGTCGCACAGAGTCGGACAGGCCTCCCTGTCCATCACCAACTCCCGGAGTTCACTCAGACTCACGTCCATCGAGTCAGTAATGCCATCCAGCCATCTCATCCTCTGTCATCCCGTTCTCCTCCTGCCCCCATTTCACTCTTAGATATCTCTATATTATTATATCTTATTACGATTCCTAAAGTTTTTAAATGACTCTTAGCTATGTTATGGGATGTGGGGCTGCTCAGAGAGAGACTATGAGGGAACACTGAATACAAGCTGACCTTGTAGTTCAATTTCTAATTATACTAGAATAGATATAGAAGCTGTTAAAACGATGGAGCTTCCCAGGTGGCGCAAGAGGTAACCCACCTGCCAATACAGGAGACATAAGAGATGCTGGTTCAATCCCTTGTCAGGAAGATCCCCTGGAGAAGGGAATGGTACCCCACTCCAGTATGCTTGCCTGGAGAATCCCCATACGGTTGCAAACACAGCTGAAGTGACTTAGCACACAGACTATGAGGGAACACTGAATACAAGCTGACTCTAGAGTTCCATTTCTAATTATACTAGAACAGATATAGGAGCTGTTAAAATAATTGCAAGGATACACAAATACAGAGGTGGGATTAACCTTTAAGACAAATAGCACAGGGAATGAAAATGAAACAGATCACGTCAGCAAAAAGAATCTCAAGGCAACAGTTTTGGCATGAGGACTATCAGAACTCTGGATGTATCTAGGAGCAGTGCTAGATACACACTAGATACATCCATAGTGTGTGTGCTAAGTCACTTCAGCTGTGTTTGCAACCGTATGGGGATTCTCCAGGCAAGCATACTGGAGTGGGGTACCATTCCCTTCTCCAGGGGATCTTCCTGACAAGGGATTGAACCAGCATCTCTTATGTCTCCTGTATTGGCAGGTGGGTTACCTCTTGCGCCACCTGGCAAAAACCATGGTTTAAATGGTCATATTTTTAATTTGATGTAAATTTACCTTGTCTGCCCAAATTAAAATTTCTGACATTTCCTGATGAATTATTAGTGCTTCCATGAAAAGTTATATTTAATATTTAAAATGCTAAATATTCAATCTCTCTTCTATACAAGTACATGAATGATTTATACATTCAAAAGCTTACATGATGCAAAAATTGAAGTGATAAAACTACAGACAGTTAATAAGACATTTCCCTCTGCTGTAATATTTACCTTAATGGGCCCGAGATAGGAAGATCCTTTAACTGAGGCAAGTATAATTTGAGACTCTTCCAGCTGAGCTAATATATCATCTATAGATGAAATTATTAGGATAGAGTAAGCCTCAGTGTGATGAAGAACTAAATGTAAAGGAGTAGTGTTCCAAAGATCAATAATCTTATACAGCATTTTTTCAAGAGCAGCTTCATTAGTTGCTGAGGTTGATATCTCATTTATTTCATTTTCATACTGAAACATCTAAAACAAAAAAAAATTTAATATCCAATGGAGCAAATAATTCCTGATACATTTAAAATGGAAGATTTAAATGAATGTGTTAAAAATCTGACCAATTAGGTTTATATCCTAACCAGAGACTTCATGGTCTAACTTTCATGAAGCAGCCCTTTTCAGTTTTTAATCATTCTATTTCACATTCTTCTTGCTCAGTGAAAATTTCTGACTAAGTATTTATTTCTTCTGATTCTAGTCAGCGTAAAAAATAGTTAACAGCACCTTCTGCAAATCTGCAGATAGCATTATTTCTTTCAGCTTTCTTTTCTCTGCACTAATGCCAATTGCTTAATTATTTTGTGGCGAGTTTTTACTTTCTATGATAATTCTTGGGATATAATAGTCTGAGAGAACACAACGCTAATGGGCACAGCTTTCCATGGCTTCACTTTGATACAGCTCCATTAGGATAAATGTCTCTCAAAATACTTTAATGGAGTATTTACAGACCTTTCCATGTGCACTGACTGCCAATTTCCATTGGACAAAATCTTGATGTAATATCTCCAGATTCAATCACCAGAACAGAGATACTTGGAGAGCTGCTCTTCTCTGCATCTTGGAATTAACTAGATGCCCTTGTTGTTTTTATCCCTGAAAGAAGATTCTACTGCTGTTCCCATATGTCATCCTATTTAATATCTCCATTTATCTCCAGTAGTCATGTATGGATGTGAGAGTTGGACTGTGAGGAAAGCTGAGCGCCGAAGAATTGATGCTTTTGAACTGTGGTGCTGGAGAAGACTCTTGAGAGTCCCTTGGACTGCAAGGAGATCCAACCAGTCCATTCTAAAAGAGATCAGCCCTGGGTGTTCTTTGGAAGGAATGATGCTAAAGCTGAAACTCCAATACTTTGGCCAGGGGGGCAGGAGGAAGAGGGGACGACAGAGGATTAGATGGCTGGATGGCATCACCGACTTCATGGACGTGAGTCTGAGTGAACTCCAGGAGATGGTGATGGACAGGGAGGCCTGGCATGCTGTGATTCATGGGGTCGCAAAGAGTCGGACACCACTGAGTGACTGAACTGAACTGAACTGTACTAGAAAAAAAGTGGAGGTACCATTAACTAAGATGAGGAGGATAAAGGAAGAGTGGAATTTTGGAGATGGAGAAAGAGAAGTGCATTTTTGACATTTTAACTTTGAGATATTTTTTAGACATATAAGTGGAGGTGGATCTATGAGTTCAGGAAGGCAGCTGAATTTAGGGCTAGAGATATAAATTAATTTTTAAAATAAAGTTCACTTTTAAAATTTTTGTCTAAAAAATTTTCTCCATTTCCTCATTATAGCAAATCATTTAGTAAAAAATTATAGGCATAAAATACTATTTTGGTTATATTAGACATTGTCAACTGTGTAACATGAAATATAAATGAAGCTTATTGTCTGTCTCTTATACACATCTGATGACACCACCCTTATGGCAGAAAGTGAAGAGGAACTCAAAAGCCGCTTGATGAAAGTGAAAGAGGATATTACTGTTTTTGAAACACCTAGTAGTAATGGCATGATGAATGGCTTATGCTTATAATATGTACATCATATTTTTTAAACCAAAAAGCAAATTTACTATTCAATGTAATGCTAGTTTTATCAGTTATTAATCTGTACTAAACTACCACCATCAAAGCCTCACCTATCATCTACTAATACATTATACTCTTACTTTTCCTAACATTCCATAAACGTCTTATTTTTCTAATTCCTACTCCTTGTAGATTTACTTGCCTACTTAAATTTGGGCCTTCTGCTATGCCAACTTTATTTCAAACTATTTTAATTTACCTTGAGTGCTAGAAGATTCTCTACTGTACAGTTTTTATCAAGAGACACTGACTTTCCAATAATCTCCTGGAGAGCCTCCCAATGCCTTGGCTTGAGACAGGGGTTCCCTAGTGCTATGATGATTGGCAGCTCTTGTTTAAAATCTATCACTGATTGCTTAAGATGTGTCACCATGTCATTTTTAGGTAGACCTGTAAGAAGCAATGGGTCAGCAGCTTTATCATACAGCCCACATTTTCTAAGCCAGAAAACAAATTTGCTGTTTAATCTGTACTAAAATAATGAGGCTTATTAACATCACTCTCCCATAAGAATCGAGCATGGATTAAAATAAAGGGGAATAGTTGATCAGAACTAGTGATTAAAACCCCAAACTATCAGAACAAGTTATTTTGCAAAATTTGATACTAGGGATAGCTAGTTATCACAGGGTTTCCCAGATTTTCCCTGACAAGATAGACATACAGACAGAGAGGTACACACAAATAATTCAAAAGACTATTTTGGTTTTGGGGCTTTTCAATTCTGCTCATTAAAAGAACATTAAGGGAAAAAACCAATCACTATCATTTCATAAAGAATATATCTTTACATTGAAATGTAAAAAATGAAGGTAAAAACTGCCATAGACCAGAACTGACCTTTCCTCTGGCATTAACAACACACCACACCACAATACAGATTCCTGGGCTGGGAAGATCCCCTGGAGGAGGGCATGGCAGCCCACTCCAGTATTCTTGCCTGGAGAATCCCTATGGACAGAGGAGTCTGGTGGGCTACAGTCCACAGGGTTGCAAAGAGTCGGACATGACTAAGTGACTAAGCACAGCACACACAAAGAGTGCAAGACTCAAAACCTGTGCAGCTGAAGGTCCAACCCTTATAACCTTTTACTCAGTTTATAAAAGAGGGAGGAGACGGAGAAATAGCCAAAGGAGGGTACTTGAGAGAACTGACAACTATATACATATTCTTGACTATCCAATTGGTACAGATGAGGCTTATTTTATAAGGCTATGTTGAATAACAAAGTGTATTTCAAGACTTGATCAGATAAAAAGATGAGAATAAATTTTTTGCAAGTCTATATTGTGGTGAACAAGATTTAATCTGGGAAACTATGGATAAAAGAAAGTTCTATCTATTTGTTACTTTATATGTTGCTCTCTGAAACAGATATATGACACAATATTGAAAGAGAATGCACAAAATGAGTGTTGTGTTGCTTTAACACTCTGGGTGATTTGTCCCCAGTTTTTCTCTTTTCTACAGTTTCTGTGATAGTCATATTTCTTATATAATTTAAAAACAAGCAAATTAAGGTGTTTTCCTTGAAAGGAAAAAAAAACTGTAAAGAAAACTATAAAACTAAAAAAACTATAAAAAAAACTATAGCTTAAGGTATAGCTGAGAGATTAGAGGAATTTAAAAAATAAAAGCATTATTTTACCAAGTGGAATAAAGCTTTCTATTTGGAAAGGATTTGATTTTACAGAATTGCTTGCACAGGAACAGCATCTCTGTGTTGGCAAGATTTCAAATTTGATGATTAGCAGAAGGAAAACCTATCAAAATGACTCTGGCTGTTTCCCGCATTGCCCAAAATATACTATCTGCATACACAGTGAGGGTTTGAAGGTGGGTCCTTAACATCAAAACATCTGTGGCTCTAAGAGCCAGAATCAGGCGGAAGCATTTGGGGTTCTACCTAGGGAACTGATTTTTAACAGATATAAAATTGTTACTAGTTAATTAAAAACATTTTTTCCAAAGTTTTAATCTCTTTCTTGCTTCAGGAAGTGATTCCTACCTATACTCTTGTACTGTCTTTTCAGTAATTAATGGTCAGTCTTTAGAACAGGAAAAGTAACAAAGCCAAGGACAATGATCTTGCTGGCCTAGTAGCCATTTTTGTGTAATCTTAAGTAGAAAAACTTGAGAAAGACACTTTACCTTTTTCAAGTACAAAGATTATTTGCATCCATTTTGAAACATTTCTATATACTGATTCTGTATCAATACTGTCAAGAGTGCTGTTCCTCCATTCCCAAAAGAGTGTTCCCCATTCCTCTTCTGCATCCCATAATATTTTCCTTAAGGTTAAGTCATAGTCAATGTCAGCGATCTCTGAAAGTACAATTTGTGTAATCTCTTCCGTATTAAGAAAATGCATATGAGACTGGGAATCATCAAAACAATCCTGATAGTTTGAATATGTTTTAGCTTTGACAGCTAAACTTGCAGCTTCCTCTGAAAGAGTCTGGATCATTTCCATTGCTGTTGACACTGGAGTACTAGCACATAACAACACAGAATTTCTTATCTAAAAAAATAGTAAGACATTTTTAGGAGGGTATAATGTTCTGAACTTAAACATGTTTTATTGACAGCATTTTAATATGCCACCTAAGTGTCAACAAACATTATTTGCAATCATTATCTGAAAAGATTGTCCTTAATTTATATTTATGATTATGCTTAATTTTAATTATTTTTTATTACAATAATACCTAAAATTTGTGTACCTTCTGTATGTCAGGTCCTGTGATAAGTAACATTGAGGACCTTATTTACTAAGTCCGTACAAGAAATTTGAGAGATAATTTATATTTTCCATGATTTTTCAAGCAAGTTCAGAGGTTCTCATCATCTAATGGTAAGTGGCACTTCCAGGGTAGGGCCTTATGATAGCCTGCACTCCAAAACTTCCTTTTTCTGATGATGCTGAACTTGGTATTACTTGAATGATGCTTATCACATGTTACCTTATATTAGTTTTCCCACTGCACAGAAAATTGTGGACATTTGCAACAATAACCTCTAAAGAGGGATATAAGTAAAATTTTGTTCTGATCTCTTACTATATTATAAAATTCTGAAGATTGAGGATAATTTCACTGATTTATTTTTGTATACCTGTTAGAACCTAATACAACCATATGTAATAGCTCTTGGAAGAAGTAATGAATTTGGATCCTATCACCTTATTCTTTAAAAAAAAATCAAACCCGTGGAACTGCATGTAACATTGCATTATGTGTATAGTGTGGTCATCCAACAAGTACGGATAGCAATCATAACACAAAAGCTTAAGCAATTGATAAACAGTATCTGCGATGATAGATAGGGCTTAGAATAATCTATATCAGTGATGCTTATATAATGGATTATAATAAAATTTTCTTTAGGCTTCTCCTGCGATTTTCCATTCATTAATATTTATTTATGTTTGTATATGAGCTATCTTTGGGGGGAAGGGAATACCTGGAGAAATAATCTTAGTTGCTTCGATGGAGGTAAAGTTTTGTCACCTCTATCAGCAGTATTCTAATTGAGATCTTCACAGAATGATATCAGTCACTGAATATACCAATAAAATAATTTAAAACTTTATGTAATTGCATCTGTCAGAAGATGGAGTAAATATGCCCACCCTGTCTTTCCCAATGAATACATCTATAAACCCTGGATAGAACACATGTAGGGAGCAGTGAGGTGAGGAACCTGAAAATAAATTGTAGAAAGCAGACTGGGGAAGAAGATGGTAACTTGAAATGCCACCAAATTAGCAGTGAGTTTACCATTTTCTCCCTGACCTAAGCTCAATGTATTAGAAACCTGGGAGGAATTTTCAGGAGGCAACAACAGTGAGAGCTCCAAGAGAACTTACCAGTTCTGACTTGAGAAGAAAGAAAGGTTCTGACAAAGATTCTTTGCTTGACCAAACTTTAGTCAGGCTCCCTGGTGGCTCAGATGGTAAAGCATCCGTCTACAATGCGGGAGACCTAGGTTTGATCTCTGGGTCGGGAAGATCCCCTGGAGAAGGAAATGGCAACTCCCCCCCACCTCCCATTACTATTGCCTGGAAAATCCCATGCACAGAGGGGCCTAGTAGGCTCCATGGGGTCACAACGAGTCGGACATGACTGAGCGATTTCATTTTCTTTTCTTTCTGACAGACCAATAAGTAGGTTGTAACTTTTAGGCTCATATGTGCACTTCCTTATAAAATTAAGTTTTATTAAGAACCCTGCTAAGTCAGTTTAACCAGAATTCCCACCCTCAATGTCTGCTCATCCTAGACAACAGATCATTTCCTCTATTGCAATCATACTGAATAAAAATCTGTTTTTACCACTTTGACTACTGTTCAACTCTGGGTTTTCTTTGACAGCTCCTAATACTCAGAGCATGGAAATCCTCTCTTTCTCTTTTTCTTTTTTCTCACAACTCAGTCCTCAAACAATTTTAAGGTGGTGGCAGTGGAAGCCTCAGGAGCTGAAACTCTGAGAGAAGAGAACTTTACTTTCTGTCTTGGTAATCTGTAGTTCTAAGGAGGATCAACCCTGTTGATTTTTTTTTCTCTGTGTTCTACTACTTTGCCCCAGATGTGGGTGCAGTTATGGAAGTTGACAGAGTACAGTAACAAGTCCCAGTTTTCTAACCAGAGGACTGAAAAAAAGAGTGCAGAGTTATCTGGAAAATATGGAGAAGATCATAAACAGAAAAGACCTCTGGAAAAGTCACTGCATAAAGTTGTTAATGAACTCCTGGGCTCAACTGAACTGCACACATATAGATCTGATCCTATTCAGCACATCAAAGACTCTGCGATTAAACTAACATACCACTACCCAGAATAATACTGACCACTGGATGGCACACACATGGTCTGAACAGCACCTTAGAGACATTGATAATGGAAATAACAATGGAAAGAAACCCACAGCCCAAAGAAAGTGGGTTGGAACTTGGGACCTGAATCTGACTAGGTCAACAGTTTTCTAAAACAAAAATACCAACATGACATTTAGGTATGACACAGAACTTTAGAGCATAATATATAATCCAATATTACTCCATATACAAAAAATCAGGAAAACCTCAGCTCACATGGGAAAAAATAATCAACAGACACCAATGTCTAGATGACACAGATGTTAGAATTATCTGACAAAGAATATAAAGCAGGTTTTATAACAATGATGCACAGAAATAATGTATATTCTTGAAGCCATCGGGAAAATAGAAAGTCTTAGCAAAGAAAAAATTTTAAAGATATAAAGAAAAATCAAATGAAAATTTTAGAACTGAGAAACACAATAAAGGAAAGTAGAAGTTAATTGGATTTGATTCAATAATAGCATGGAAATGATAGAAGAAAGAATCAGTGAACCTAAAGATAGATGCTTACTCTAGCTGCGACCCTCTCCAGGAGTTGCCCTTGACCAAAAAGTCACACAAGATTACAATGCTCTATAGCTCTATAGAGTAACTAATTGTAATACATAACATTGTGCCTAGTACATATTAGGTACCAAAATATACTGAATAAATATGATAATAGTAACTTGTAATGGTGGTGGGGATAGAGGGGAGTGGAAAGAATCAGGGATTCTGGAACCCTGGCCCTCACTGCGTGATCTTAAGCAAGTTGGTTAACCTCTTTAAAACTCAGGTGTGTGTTTGTTTTCATGCAGAAAAAAGGATAAAGCACCTAGCATGGTTACTGACACTTAAAGCTCAATAACTGTTAGGTGTTTATTGTATAGTTTGCTCCTCATAAGTGAGTGAAGCTGGATTTATTATCTTTTGGCCTAGACTAAGGCCCAAAAAGTATCCAGGGTCTTTTAGCTCTTTTTATGTCATGGGCCAACTTTAGCAGTCTGTTGAAGTCTATGGAAAAAGATCACCAGTTTACTGTCGCTTGTCTACATTAACTCAAAGTTGGAGAAAATGCTTAACTTCAGTTAGAGGTTAGTGAGAATAGACACATAATTTCACTTCTCATTCAAATTCACAAATCAAAATTATGTCTGTGGATTCCAGATTAAGAATACTTGGACTAAATAATTTACTTAAGGAGAAAGGAATTTCCACAGAAAGGAAATACTTATATGCTAGGCTTACATAATGAGAAACAAAAACTTACTTTGGCCTTTAAATTACTAACTTCAATACGTAGACCAGTGATGTATGATTCCAAATTGTCTCTGAATTTAGAAATAGCAGCATCTTTATTTGTTTCACTTAACTTCACAGAAGTTTTTAGTTGACCAAACTTGATAAGAAGGATTTTATAAATGGCAATTTGCTCTTCTGAAACATGGATCTGGTAATACCTTACAACAGAATACAGTTGAGCAACTATTGTATACTCTTTTTCTAACTTAGATATTTTTGAAGAAATTGCATCCAAAAAAGTAAAATATTCCAAAAATTCTTCTATTTCAGTGGGCGTATATTCCAGCTTCTGCAAAGATGACTCTATAACCTGAAATCATTAACAAATCAATTACAATTATATAATGATTTTTCATCATTTTAGAAAAGTAGTTACTCAACATCTCTCACTAACTTACATAATTATAATTTCAAAAAAGACATCATCTAGACATTATTCTAAGTATTGCTTAAATACCGGAGCATTAACAGGATCAAATCTTCTATTGTTAACAGAAGGAACTTGAATGTAACTTGCTCATAAAATAAATGCTACTAAGACATAAAGACGGTTTCTCTGGTGGCTCAGATGGTAAAGAGTCTGCTGGCAAGGCAGGAGACCCAGGTTTGAACCCTGGGTCAGGAAGATCCTCTGGAGAAGGGAATGGCAAACCACCCTAGTATTCTTGTATGGTATTCTTGTGTCCAGTATTCCCATGGACAGAAGAGCCAGGTAAGCTACAGATCATGGGGTTGCAAAAATCAGACATGACTAAGCAACTAAGCATGCATGCATATGAGGCATAAATAAGTACTGTTATGAATAAATTTGTTCTGTGAAGTAAATGCAGTAGTAGTAACAAGGTTATGACTGAAATGTGAACGGTGCCTAATAATTGCTCCCATTTTTTTGGAGCATTTATATGTTATGTTCTTTGTGTACATGATCTCATTTTGTTTTGACAGCATGTTTACTCAGTCAGTTCAGTTCAATTGTTTAGTCATGCCTGACTCTTTGCGACCCCATGGACTGCAGCATGCCAGGCCTCTCAGTCCATAACCAACTCCTGGAGTTTACTCAAACTCATGTTCATTGAGTCAGTGATGCCACCAAACCATCTCATCTTCTGTTCTCCTCCTGCCTTCAATAGTTCCCAGCATCAGGGTCTTTTCAAATGAGTCAGTTCTTCACATCAGGTGGCCAAAGTTTTGAAGCTTCAGCTTCAACATCAATCTGTTCAATGAATATTCAGGACTGATTTCCTTTAGGATGGACTGGTTGCAGTCCCTTGCAGTCCAAGGGACTCTCAAGAGTCTTCTCCAACACCACAGTTCAAAAGCATCAATTCTTTGGTGCTCAGCTTTCTTTATAGTCCAACTCTCACATCCATACA
>SJYT01056805.1:25564-65601 GCA_006410635.1 Cephalophus harveyi
TTGCCACCTCTTCTTAATATCTTCTGTTTCTGTTAGGTCCATACCATTTCTGTTCTTTATTGTGCCCATCTTTGCATGAAATGTTCCCTTGGTATCTCTAATTTTCTTGAAGAGATCTCTAGTCTTTCCCATTCTATTATTTTTCTCTATTTCTTTGCACTGATTGCTGAGGAAGGCTTTCTTATGTCTTCTTGCTATTCTTTGGAATTCTGCATTCAGATGGATATATCTTTTGTTTTCTCCTTTGCCTTTCATGTCTCTTTTATTCACAGCTATTTGTAAGGCCTCCTCAGACAACCATTTTGCCTTTTTGCATTTCTTTTCCTTGGGCATGATCTTGATCCCTGCCTCCTGTACAGTGTCACAAACTTCCATCCATAGTTCTTCAGGGACTCTGTCTATCAGATCTAATCCCTTAAATCTGTTTGTCACTTCCACTGTATCATCATAAGAGATTTGATTTAGATCATACCTGAATGGTCTAGTGGTTTTCCCTACTTTCTTCAATTTAAGAAATTTAAAAAAGCATGGTTACTACTTGAGTGTTATTTTCTCTAATTTGCAAAGAGGGAAACTGAGTTTCAGAAGGATTAATAAGCCTAAAATATTAAATTTTTTGAGTTATAGAGCTATGATTCAAACCCAAATCTAAATCCAAATCCTGTTTGTATTCATTATAAGTATATGCAATAATTACAAATATATGCACAAATCTATGTGCATGCTGTGGTGTGCTTAGTCGCTCAGTCATGTTCAACTCTTTGCAACCCCATGAACTTTAGCTTGCCAGGCTCCTCTGTCCATGGAGATTCTCCAAGCAATAATGAAGTGGGTTGCCATGCCCTCCCCCAGGGGATCTTCTCAACTCAGAGATCGAACTTATGTATCCCAAATTGCAAGTGGATTCTTTAGCATCTGAGCCACCAGGGAAGCCCATATATATGTGTATATATAACATCCACACCTTTTATAAGTATTTGTATATCATTCCATTAGATTTTCAAAAGAATTAAATTCCTATGATTAAATTACAATTTTACCATAGTTTCCATCATGTTTCAAGGGCTCTTGATGAGTACTCATAATTCTGGAATCAATATCAGTTTAATTTTCCAGCTCACAGCCTTGAATTGCCTGTGTATGTCTCTAATTTTTTAAATACTTTATTCTACTTGACTATATGCTCATGCAAAAATGGCAATAAAAAATTTATAAAATAAAAATATCTATTGCTTCACCACCTAGAGATAATTATGCTAACCAAGCAGAAATTTTATCCATTTTATGGTGTATGGGTATATATGTGTAGTGTATTTGTATATATGTGTGTACATGCACATATGTGAACCTGCTCTTGAATATACATTTTTATCACAGGGTTAGTATGGATTGACTTTAAAGTCAGAGAGACCTGTGTTTGAATCCTAGTTCCCATATTTACTAACTGCATGAACCAAAGTAGCTTTACTTTAATAAACTTAGTGTCCTCATTACAGTTTTGAGAGTCAAATAAAACAATTTAGTGTTATGGGGAAACAGTGGAAACAGTGCCAGACTTTATTTTTTTAGGCTCCAACATCACTGCAGATGGTGACTGCAGCCATGAAATTAGAAGACGCTTACTCCTTGGAAGAAAAGTTATGTCCAACCTAGATAGCATTTTCAAAAGCAGAGACATTACTTGGCCCACTAAGGTCCGTCTAGTCAAGGCTATGGTTTTTCCTGTGGTCATGTATGGATGTGAGAGTTGGACTGTGAAGAAGGCTGAGCAATGTGAGTCTGAGTGATCTCTGAGAGATGGTGATGAACAGGGAGGCCTGGCGTGCTGCGATTCATGGGGTCGCAAAGAGTCGGACACGACTGAGCGACTGAACTGAACTGAATGGGTTTATACTGATGCCTGCTGAATTTAACTGAAAATGATCACATGACTGAGTAAAGACAACTATCCTGACTCCAACCACAAATCCCAATTAAATTCCAGAAAAATATCTTAAAATAAACTCATATTCCAAAGAAAACAGATAATTACATTTTTGTAGAGAAGTAGAAAGACATGAAATATTCCCAAACTTCCTTTTTGTCACTAGTAATACATTCAGTTAAGGATTGTAAAAGAAAAGAAAATGACAGACCAATTTCACTTACAAGCATAAAGGCAAAAATTAAAAAATAATGTAGCAATATACCTATGTGCATGTGCACACTGGTAAGGTATATCTATTGATTCAGCTATGAAATTAAACTTAGAAAGTCAATTAATGTAATTAACCACATTAAAAGGTTAAAGGAAAACCACTGCATGATTATCACAACAGATAAACAGAATAAAGATTTGATAAAGTTAACTTATGATTAAAAAACACATATCAAGTTAGGGACTCTTATGCAAATAAGGGAATTTCCTTAAATATGTAAAGGGAAGCTACTTCCCTTTATAAAAACACACCTGGGGGCATGCAGAAGCCAGAAAGAAGAGAAATAAACAGAACTTTCAGAACAGCTTCCTAAACATATATATAGGTCAGAAACAACTTTCTGGAACTAATAACAATGATTCTTCTAACTGTAGAAGTAACTCACATATGTTCACTATGTGCCAGAAAGTGTAAAAGAGCTTTGCAATCATTAACTTCTTTAATTCTCACAACTTCTCTAGGTCAGTTACAAATATTATCCCCAATTTACAGAAAAAGGTGCTTAAATATAGAGAGGATAAGGATATAAACTTTGTTGTTGTTGTTCAGTTGTGTCCAACTGTTTGTGACCCCATGGACTTAGTACACCAGGCTCCTCTGTCCTCCACTATCTCCTGAAGTTTGCTCAAATTCATGTCCATTGAGTTGGTGATGCTATCTAACCATGTCATCCTCTGCCACCCTCTTCTCCTCTTGCCCTCAATCGTTCCCAGCATCAAGGTCTTTTCCAGTGAGTCAGCTCTTCACATCCAGTGGCCAAAGTATTAGGGCTTCAGCATCAACAACAGTCCTTCCAGTGAATATTTGGGGATGATTTTCTTCAGGAATTTTGGGCTTCCCGGGTGGCTCAGTGGTAAAAAAAATCCACTTGCCAATGGAGAAGATGCAGGTTCGATCTCTGGGTTGGGAAGCTCCCCTGGAGAAAGAAATGGCAACCTATTCCAGTATTCTTGCCTGGGAAATCTCATGGACAAAAGAGCCTGGAGGGCTATAATCAACAAGGTTGCAAAAATTTGAACATGACTTAACAGCTAAATAACAAGAATTGATATCTACAAGACACTGTATCAAAAAACAAACAAAATGCACATTATTTTCAAGCACATATGGAACATTTTCTAGGATAGACCACATATTAGTACACAAAACAAGCCTCAACAAACTATGAGGATAGAAATTATTTAAAGCATCTTTTCTGACCACAATGGCATGAAACTAGAAATCATCCATAGAAAGAAAACAAGCAAAAAACCACAATTGCATGGTGACTAAACACTTAATAAAAAAATGAGTCAATGAGGAAATAAAAAATAACTCTAGGCAAACAATGAAAACATTACTATCAACATCTATGGGATACAGCAAAAGGAGTTCTAAGGAGAAAATTCATAATGACACAAGCCTTATTCAAAAGATAAGAAAAATCTCAAGCAACCTACCTATCACCTAAATGAATTAAAAAAAAGAACAAATAAAAATTAAGTCAGCTGAAGGAAGGAAATAAAAAACAGAGAGTTCAATTCAGTTCAGTTGCTCAGTCATGTCTGACTCTTTGCGACCCCATGAATCGCAGCACGCCAGGCCTCCCTATTCATTACCATCTCTCGGAGTTCACTCAGACTCACATCCATTGAGTCAGTGATGCCATCCAGCCATCTCATCCTCTGTCATCCCCTTCTTCTCCTGCCCCCAATCCCTCCCAGCATCAGAGTCTTTTCCAATGAGTCAACTCTTCGCATGAGGTGGCCAAAGTACTGGAGTTTCAGCTTTAGCATCATTCCTTCCTAAGAAATCTCAGGGCTGATCTCCTTCAGAATGGACTGGTTGGATCTCCTTGCAGTCCAAGGGACTCTCGAGAGTCTTCTCCAACACCACAGTTCAAAAGCATCAATTCTTCGGCAATCTGCCTTCTTCACAGTCCAACTCTCACATCCATATATGACCACAGGAAAAACCATAGCCTTGACTAGACGGACCTTAGTGGGCAAAGTAATGTCTCTGCTTTTGAAAATGCTATCTAGGTTGGACATAACTTTTCTTCCAAGGAGTAAGCGTCTTCTAATTTCATGGTTGCAGTCACCATCAGCAGTGATTTTGGAGCCCCAAAACATAAAGTCTGACAGTGTTTCCACTGTTTCCCCAACTATTTCCCATGAAGTGATGGAACACATAAAATTAAGATTAAAAAAAAGAAAAATAAATAAATCCAAGATCTGTTTTTTTAAAAGGATAAACAAAATCAACAAATCTCCTCTACACAGGCTCACCAAGAAGAAAAGAGACATGACTAAATAAACAAAATAAGAAAGATGAGAAATAACAACTGATGTCACAGAAATACAGAAAACCATAAGAAAAGACTATGAACAGTTGTTCAGTTTCTCAGTAGTGTCTGACTGCAACCCCATTGACTGTAGCATGCTAGGCTTCCCTGTCCTTCACTATTTTCCAGAGTTTACTAAAACTAATGTTCATTGAGTCGATGACGCCAACCAACCATCTCATCCTCTGTCACGTTCTTCTCCTGCCTTCAATTGTTCCCAGCATCAGGTCTTTTCCAATGAGTCAACTCTTTGCATCTGGTGGCCACAGTATTGGAGCTCGAGCTTCAGCATCAGTCCTTCCAATGAATATTCAGGACTGATTTCCTTTAGAATTGCCTGGTTTGATCTCATTGCAGTCCAAGGGACTCTCAAGAGTCTTCTCCAGCACCACAATTTGAAAGCATCAGTTCTTTGGTATCAGCCTTCTTCATGGTCTGTACATGATCTCTCACATCCGTACATAATTATTGGAAAAAACACAGCTTTGTCTATCACTTTGCTAGCAAAGTGATGTCCCTTCTTTTTAATATGCTGTTTGTTTGTCATAGGTTTTCTTCCAAGGAGCAAGCTTTTTTTTTCCCCTTAAATTTCATGGCTGAAGTCACCATCCACAGTGATTCTGGAGCCTAGAAAATAAAGTCTGTCAGTTTCCATTGTTTCCTCATCAGTTTGCCATGAAGTGATGGGACCAGATGCCATGATCTTCATTTTTTAAATGTTGAGTTTTAAGCTAGCTTTTTCACTCTCCTCTTTCATTTTCATCAAGAGGCTCTTTAGTTTCTCTTTGCTTTCAGTCATTAGGGTGGTGTCATGTGCATATCTGAAGTTAATGATATTTCTCCCGGCAATCTTAATTCCAGCTTGTGCTTCATCCTGCCCAGCATTTTGCATGGTATACTCTGCATATAAGTAAAATAATCAGGATGACAATATACAGCCTTGACATTCTCCTTTCCCAATTTGGAACCAGTCTGTTATTCCATGTCCAGTTCTAACTGTTGCTTCTTGACCTGCACACGAGTTTCTCGGGAGGCATGTAAAGTGTATGCCAACAAAACGGGCAACCAAGAAGAAATAGACAAATTCCTAGAAACATATAGCCTGCCAAAACTGAATCAAGAAGAAACAGATAATTTGAACAGATCAATTACTGGAATTGGAACAGAATCTGTAATTAAAAAAAAACTCCCTGCAAACAGAAGTCCAAGACAGAATAACTTTGCAAGGAAGAACTTATAAACATACAAAGAACTTATACCTATCATTCTCAAACTCTCCCCCAAACCTGAAGAGAACAGAACATCCCAGATTCATTCCATGAAGTCCCAATCACCTGATACCAAAACCAGACAAAAACATTACCAAAAAAGAAAATTACATGCCAACAATTCTGATGAATATAGATGCAAAAATCCTCAACAAAATATTAGCAAACAAAATCTAACAACACATAAAAAGGATCATGCACCACGATCAAGTTTTATTCATTCCAGGGTCACAATGGTGATTCCACTTACACACATCAAAGTGATACAGCACATCAAGAAAGCAAAAGACAAAAACCATGTGATCATCACAATAGATGTAGTAAAAGCATTTGATAAACTTCAACATTCATTCATTATAAAAACTCTCAGCAACATGGATATAGAGGGAACATATCTCGACATAATAAAGGCCATGTATGCACGCTTAGTTTCTTCAGTCATGTCAGACACTGTGCAACTTCATGCACTGGAGCCTTCCAGGCTCCTCTGTCCTTGGGATTCTCCAGGCAAGAATACTGGAGTGGGTTGCTGTGCCCTCCTCCAGGGCACAGCTCCAATCCAGGGATCGAACCCATGTTTCTTACATCTACCTGTACTGGTAGGCAGGTTCTTTAACCTGGGAAGCTCCATACAACAAATCCACAGGTAATACAACACTCAATGGTAATAAGGCGAAAGCCTTCCTGCTACATTCTGAACAAGACAAGGATGCTCACTCTTACAGTTCTATTCAACATAATACTGGAATTCCTAGCCAAAGCAATTGTGGAAGGAAAATAAAATGAATCCAAATTGGAAAATAGGAACAAAGACTGTTACTACCTGTGGATAACATGATTTTATATATAGGAAACCCAAAAGACTCCACCAAAAATATTAGAAATAATAAATGAATACAGTGAAATTGTAGGCCTTAAAATCAATACAGAAGAATCTGTTGTGTTTGCATATAGTAAATGAATTAGAATAAAGAGAAACTAAGAAAACAATCTCATTTAAAATCATACCAAAGAAATAAAATACCTAAAAATAAATTTGACCAGAAACATGAAAGTTGTACGCTGAAAACTGTAAGACATTAATGAAAGTAATTGAAGAAGACACAAAGAAATGGAAAAGTATTTCATGCTTATATTTTGGGAGAATTAATGTTAAAATGTCCCCATTACTTAAGACAATCTACAGATTCAAAGTAATCCCTATCAAAATATCTGTGACATTTTTCACAGAGCTAGAAAAAAATCCTAAAAGTTATATGGAATTACAAAAGACCGCAAATGAGCAAAGCAATCCTGAGAAAAAACCACAGCCAGAGCCATCATACTTTCTCATTTTAAAACATATTACACAGCTAAGTGCTGGCATAAAACGAGACACATAGATCAATGGAACAAAAATGACAGCCCAGAAATAAACCCACATATATATGGATAATTAATTTATAATAAAGGAGCAAGGAACATACAATGGAAAATGAAAAGTCTATTTGATAAGTTTGGGGAAAATTGACCAGTCATATGTGAAAGAGTGAAGCTGGAAATCAACTTAAACCACACACAAAAATCAACTCAAAATGGATTAAAAACTTGAATGTAAGACCTGAAACATAAAAATCCTAGAAGGAAACATAGGCAGTAAACTCTTTGACATTTCTTTTAATATTTTTCTCCTCAGGCAAAGAAAACAAAATCAAATATAAACAAATGGGATTACATCAAACTAAAAAGCTTCTGCACAGGAAAGGAAACCATGAAAAAAAATTAAAAAAATAAAACAACTTACTGAATGGGATAAGATATTTGTAAATCTTATATCTGATAAGGGATGAAGATCCAAAATATATAAAGAACTCATACAACTCAATAGAAAAACAAACAGCTCAATTTAAAAAATTGGCAGAAGAGAGGAATAGACTTTTTTCCACTGAAGGCATGCAAAAGGCCAATAGACATATAAAAAGACACATGAAAAGATGGTCAACATCACTAATTATTACAGAAATGCAAATCAAAGTCACAATGATATTATCTCACACCTGTCAGAATGGCTATTATGAAAAAAAGGTAGAAATAACAAGTATTGGACAGGATAGGAAGAAAAGGATTGAAATACAATGTGGTACACATGAAACTTATGTAATATTATAAACTGATGTTATCTCAATAGTGTTACAAATTTTAAAAACTGATTCTCATGCAATAAGAATTTTCAAAACACTTACCTCCAATAGATTTGCATTCTTTCTTTCAATGACTGATCTCAAGAGATTTTGGCTCATATCTATGATGTTCTCAACATATGGTAAGCATTGTAACTGATAATCAAAACTTGTAACATTGAAAATACCAATGCGCTTCTCAATGGTCATATTAACAATTTGTCGAAGGTAGTTTCTGAATTTAGACAGTATACTTTTAAACTGTGTTGAAGTTAATTCTTCCATAGATGATATTTTGGTACCTATAATTTTGGCCTTCTCTACCATAGTACAATATTTCCTAAACTGGCAGCTGTAAATACTAACTTGGCCCATTGAACTTCCAATAATAGTCAGGAAAGTTGCAATCTATAAGTAAAAATGTTTAAAAGTTAATCAGGATTTTGTTTTTAAAATGATAATAGTATGGTCTAATAATCTAATGGCATTTTAAAACATTTAAAATGGTTTTATGTGAAGTTCATTTTGTTAAGAATGTCTGTTAAGTATCTAAATATGTAGGAAACTTAAGACTTTAAGAAATTTAGATAGCTTTTTCTATTTCGCTTTATGTAAAGCTTCAGTAAGCTATTTAACTTTATAATTAGCATGTTATTTTGAGCCATGTAGTAGAGACACCAGTCATTTATTCCTTTGCTTGCCACCTTGTTTTAGTGTATATGCTTCATACATAGTCCTAGAAAAGATGAGTTCTAAATATTATGGGACCTTACCCAATTCTTAAAACATAGCCTTTTGGATAGGACAGAATCTTGACCCAAGCTAGTCAAGTTGGTTGTTTTGTGAATTTGAGCAAAAAAATGCCACATTAGATAGTAATGGGAAAAGTCGGGGCCATCATTAGCAAGCCAATATTATGAGGGAACTATAAAAGATTTATAAAGATGTTTTTCATAGTGGAGGTTTGAAAATATATACAGAGGCAAACAAAGAGGAAAGATCATGAGGAAGACAAATAGGGAGAAAAGCTGGGAGTGATTTTCCAATTGCCATTAATTATGATACTCTAATTTTTCAATAAATCCCTTTCATCTAAAAATTTCAGTGCATTTCTGTTCCTTAAGCCAAATATTCCTTCCTTAAGATAAACTATTTTTAAACTTACTTTTTCTTGGTAGGCAGGATCCATTTCAAAAAGGACCTGACAATCTGGCCATCTGGTTTGATAGTCTGTTACATTTTTCTTCTTATTAGGTAAATCCATAATTAAAGCTGACTCAGTAAACATAGATAGGCGGGGATCTTGGCAAAGAGGAATAATTCTGGCTAAAATATATAATTCAAAGTTTAGTACATTCAGAAATTCCACTGAAAGCAATGCTTTAAAATCACCAAGGACATTTAGAACTACTGAAAACTGAGGCAGATTTACTGTGAGGGCTATCTAGTGGAATTTAAAGACAGGTATAAAAATTTGGAATTAATATTATAGAAACAAATAATCACTCATAGGTACTAGGTGGTGGGTCAAGGTATGATCAAAAAATCAGAAGAAATCACTAAGTTAACAAATACTTAAAGTGTATCTGCTGTGTGAAGAGCATTATATCATTACGAGGATACAAAAATTAGAAGACACTATCTCTACTCTCTTTGAGTTCATAATCAAGCTGAACAAATTGGATGTCTAAGGCAAAAAAAAAAAAAAAAAAAAACCTTCAATGTACACCGCATACACTATCCAAAAGTCAGCTCAAAATAAATGATATATCTAAATATAAAACACAAATCTATAAATCTTCTAGGAGAAAATATAGGGAAAATATGTGTGACCTTAAGCAAAGAATTTTTAAGAGACAAACCAAAAGCATAATTCTTAAAACAAAAAAATTGACAAACTGTATTTTATCAAAATTAATAAATTTAGCTCTGTGAGAATCAATGAAAAGATAGTTATCTTTTTGCTTTATTTATGGTTTCCTTTGCTGTGCAAAAGCTTTTAAGTTTAATTAGATCCCATTTACTTGTTCTTATTTTCATTACTCTAGGAGGTGTATCAAAAAAGATCTTGCTGCAATTTATATCAAAGAGTATTCTGCCTATATTTTCCTCAAAAAGTTTTATAGTGTACGGCCTTATGTTTAACAAAATGAAAACACAGCCCACAGGTTGGGAGAAAATATTTGCAAATGAAGCAGCTGACAAGGGATTAACCACCAAAGCATATGAACAATTCATGTAGCTCAATATAAAAAAAATTTCAACACTCCAATCAAAAAATGAGTGGAAATGGACATTTCTTCAAAGAAGACATACAAATGGCTAATAAACACATGAGAAGATGCTAAACATCACTAATTATTAGAGAAACGCAAATTGAAACTACAGTGAGGTATCACCTCACAGCAGTCACAACGGCCATCATCAAAAATATCTACAAATGATAAATGCTGGAGAGGATGTGGAGAAAAGGAAATCCTCCTACTGTTTGGGTGGAGTGTAAATGGATACAACCACTATGGAGAATAGTATAGAAGTTTCTCAAGGAACTAAAAATAGAACTACCCTATGATCCAGTAATCTCACACCTGAGTATATATACCTGTAGAAAAATCATATTTCAAAAAGATACATGCAACCCATGTTCTGTGACAACACAGAGGGGTGGGATAGGGTGGGAGATGGGAGAAAGGATCAAAAGGGAGGGGATATACTTATACATATGGCTGATTCATGTTGATATATGTCGTAAACCAACACAACATTGTAAAGCAATTTTCCTCCAATTACACATAAATTAAAAAAAGACAGATGCACCCCAAAGTTCATTGCAGTGCTATCTACAATAGCCAGAACATGGACATAAACTAAATATCCATCAACAGAGGAATGGATAAAGATGTGGTATATATCTATAATGGAATAATACTCAGTCATAAAAAGAAACAAAATAATGCCATTTGCAGAGATGTGGGTAGACCTAGAGACTGTCATAGAGTGAAGTAAGTCAGAAAGAGAAAAATATCGCATAATATTGCTTATATGTGGAATCTAGAAAAGTGGTACAGATTAACTTATTTGCAAGCATGGAGACATAGATATAGAAAACAAACTTATAAATATTAAGCAGGGAAGGAGGTGGGATGAACTGGAAGATTGGGATCGACATATATAATGACTATGTATAAAACAGATAACTAATGAGAAACTACTGCATAGCATAGAGAACTCTACTCAGTGCTCTGTGGGGACCGAAATGTGAAGGAAATCTAAAAAAAGACAAGATGTATGTATACATGTAACTGATTCACTTTGTGGTATAGCAAAAAATAATACACATTGTAAAGCAACTATATTTCAATAAAAAATAAAAGCAGAATGAAAAGTTAAGGCATAGACAGCAAGAAATTTTTGCAAATGTTGTATCTGATAAAATACTTGTATCCAGAGTACATATTAAGACCTCTCACAAGCTAACAATAAATACCCCAACAAAAAAATAAGCAAAGATCTAAAAAGATATACAAGCATACATATATTTTAAGTGTTTGAAAAAACAAACATCACAAGTCATTACAAATGAACTGTATAATCACACTCAAGAGGGTGGGAAAGAGCTGATTTAAGTTACTTTGGAAAACAGTATTTTTATTGTAAACTATCAGCTTAGACACTAAAAGGACCCTACACAAACACTGTACTTAGTTGATACATTTGTTTCTTAAAGCGGTGGTTGTTATTGTTTAGTCACTAATTTGTGTTTAACTCTTTTGCAACTCCATAGACTGTAGCCCACCAGGCTCCTCTGTCCATGGGATTTTCCAGGCAAGAATACTAGAACGGGTTGCCATTTACTTCTCCAAGGGATGTTCCTAACCCAGGGATCAAACCTGCATCTCTTGCATTGACAGGCAGATTCATTACCACTGAGTCACCTGGGAAGCCCTCTTAAAGACATAGGGATAGCAATTCTGAAAATATAATACAAGTATAACAAATACGTAACTATATTACTGATTATGTGAGCCACATTTCTCACCAACAGAGAAAAAAGTTACATATTAGGAAAAGTAGAAGGCGAGAATGAACCCCGAAGGTGCTAGATTGGGATCTGATAGATGTATCAGTAAGAATTCATGTGCTGTATGCTTAGTTGCTTAGTCCTATCTGATTCTTGCGACCTCATATAGACTGTAGCCTGCCAGGCTCCTCTGTCCATGGGATTCTCCGGGCAAGAATACTGGAGTGGGTTGCCATTTCCTTCTCCAGGGGATCTTCCTGAGCCAGGAATCGAACCCAGGTCTCCTGCATTGAAGGCGGACTCTTTATCGACTCAGCTACAAGGGAAGCCCCAAGAACTCATAGTTTAAAACAAAACAAACAAAAAATAGATATAGAAATACAGATGCATATGTTATATATGAGCTAGTATATATATATTTTCTAGATCTTTTCACCATAGCATCTAAGAGCAATAACAGTGCACAAGTAATGAGCACATCTACAGTCTAGCTCTCTTGATTCCTAAAATTCATTCTCCTATAAAAGGAACCAACCAGTGTTCCTTGAAAAAGTGGTTGATTTAAGGGCAGAGGCAAAGAAAATACAAGATGAGCATGAAGCATCATGTGGTGATAGAACCAAAACAAGTGGCCATTACACAAAGATGTCAATAGACTAAATGCTTAATCAAAAGACTGAGAATGACAGATTGGATAATAACATAAGAACCTGAAATATGCGGCCTACAAAAGACTCACTTCAGGCCAAATGATGCACGGGCAGACAAAAACTGAGAGCATGGATAAAGAAACTTACATGGAACACTGGTTCAAAATTGGGAAAGGAGTATGTCAAGGCTGCATATTGTCACTCTGCTCATTTTAACTTCTATGGAGAGTACATAATGTGAAAGGCCAGGCTGGATGAATCACAGGCTGGAATCAAGATTTCCGGGAGAAATATCACAACTTCAGATATGCAGATGATATCACTTTAAAGGCAGAAAGTGAAGAGGAACTAAAGAGCCTCTTGATGAGGATGAAAGAGGAGAGTGAAAAAGCTGGCTTAAAACTCAACATTAAGAAAACTAAGATCATGTTATCTGGTCCCATCACTTCATGCAAATAGATGGGGAAAAAGTAGAAACAGTGACAGATTTTATTTTCTTGGGCTCCAAAATCACTGAGGATGGTGACTGCAGCCACAAAATTAATAGATGCTTGATCCTTGGAAGAAAAGCTATGATAAACCTAGACAGTGGGTTAAAAGCAGAGACATCACTTTGCTGACAAAGGTCCATATAGTCAAAGTTATGGTTTTTCCAGTAGTCATGTATGGATGTGAGAGCTGGACCATCAAGAAGGCCGAGTGCTGAAGAATTGATGCTTTCGAATTGTGGTGCTAGAGAAGACTCTTGAGAGTCCCTTGGACAGCAATGAGATCAAACTAGTCAATCCTGAAGGAAATAAACCTTGAATATTCATTGGAAGGACTGATGCTGAAGCTGAAGCTCCAATACTTTGGCCACCTGATGTGAAGAGCTGACTCACTGGAAAAGACCCTGATGCTAGGAAAGACTGAGGGAAAGAGAAGAAGGGGATGATGGAGGATGAAATGGTTGGGTGGCACCACCAGCTCAATGGATGTGAGTTTGAGCAAACTGGGGAGATAATGAAAGACAGGGAAGCCTGGAGTGCTGCAGTCAAAGAGTCAGACATGACTTAGCAACTGAACAACAACAGAAGGCTACATCCAAAAACATTAACACACATTCTTTCCAAGTGTGCTTGGCATGTTCTCTAGGATAGAATATAATCTAAATTGGAAAATAAGCCCCCAAACATTTAAGAGAACAGAAGTTAATTCAATCAACTTTTCTGACCACAATATGAAACTAGGTATCAACTAAAAAAGAAAAATGGGAAAAAAGCCAAACAATGACTAAATATGCTACTAAAACCCCAANCATAATCTAAATCGGAAAATAAGCCCCAAAACATTTAAGAGAGCAGAAGTTAATTCAATCAACTTTTCTGACCACAATATGAAACTAGGTATCAACTAAAAAAGAAAAATGGGAAAAAAGCCAAACAATGACTAAATATGCTACTAAAACCCCAATGAGTCAACAATGAAATCAAAGAAGAATCAGAAAATAACACCAAATATGCAACTTAAAAACACAACATTACAACTTCTATGGGATGCAAAAAAAGCAGTTCTAAGATGGAGTTCACAGCAATACAGATCTTCATTAAAAAAAAAAAGAACAAAAAAACTCTTAAATAAATAACCTACCTACCACCTAAAAGACTTAGGAAAAAAAACAAACAAAACCCAAAGTCAACAGAAGGAAGGAAATAATTGAGATCAGAGGAAATAAATAAAATATAAACAAAAATATAATAGAAAATATCAATAAAATATAGAGGTGATTTTTAAAAGATAAAATCAACAAACATCTGGCCAGGCTCATCAAGAAGAAATGGCAAAAATAAACAAAATAAAAAATGAAATATTAGCAATAACAACCAGTATCACAAAAACACAAAATATTATGAAAGAGTACTATGAAAAGTTATATGCAAACAAAATGTTAAACCTAGAAGAAATGGGCAAGTTTCTAGAAACATATACCCTGCCAATACTGAATTTGAAAGAAACAGACAATTTGAACAAACCGATCACTAGAAGTGAAAAAAAGCTGTAATTAGAAAAACTACCTGCAAACAAAAGCCTAAGACTGAATGGCTTCACTAGAGAATTCTACGGAACATACATATAACTTATACTTATGACTGTCAATCTATTCTAAAAAACTGAAAAGAAGGCAACATTCTCAAATGTATTCCAGAGGTTCCTCATCACCCTGACACAAAAACCAGACACCACAATAAAAGACAATTAAAGGCCGATAGCTTTGATGAATACAGATGCAAAACTCCTCAGCAAAATATTAGCATAAATCCTCAAAAAAATCCCCCAATACATAAAAAGGATCATACATCATGACCAAGTTGGATTCATTACTAGATCACAAAGATGATTTAACACACACAAAGCAATCAATGCTATACGCCACATTAACCAAAAGAAAGACAAAAACACATGATCATTTCAATAGATTCAGAAAAAGCACTTGACAAAATTCAACATCCATTCATGAAAAAAGCTCTCACAAAAGTGGGTATAGAGGGAACAGATCTCAGCACAATCAGTTCAGTTCAGTCGCTCAGTCGTGTCCGACTCTTTGAAACCCCATGGACTGCAGCATGCCAGGCCTCCCTGTCCATTACCAACTCCCAGAGTTTACTCAGACTCATGTCCATTGAATCGGTGATGCCATTCAACCACTTCATCCTCTATCATCCCCTTCTCCTCCCACCTTCAATCTTTCCCAGCCATCAGGGTCTTTTCAAATGAGTCAGTTCTTCCCATCAGGTGGCCAAAGTATTGTTTCAGCTTCAGCATCAGTCCTTCCAGTGAATATTCAAGACTGATTTCCTTTAGGATGGACTGGTTGGATCTCCTTGCAGTCCAAGGGACTCTCAAGAGTCTTGTCCAACATCTCAGTTCAAAAGCATCGATTCTTTGGTGCTCAGCTTTCTTCATAGTCCAGCTCTCACACCCATACACGACTACTGCAAAAACCATAGCTTTGACTCTATGGACCTTTGTTGGCAAAGTAATGTCTCTGCTTTTTAATATCTCTAGGTTGGTCATAACTTTTCTTCCAAGGAGCAAGTGTCTTTTAATTTTATGGCTGCAGTCACCATCTGCAGTGATTTTGGAGCCCCCCAAAATAAAGTCTCTCACTGCTTCCACTGTTCCCTATCAATTTGCCATGAAGTGATGGGACCAGATGGCATGACCTTAATTTTCTGAATGTTGAGTTTTAAGCCAACTATTTCACTCTCCTCTTTCACTTTCATCAAGAGGCTCTTTAGTTGTATCGCTCAGTCGTGTCCGACTCTTTGAAACCCCATGGACTGCAGCATGCCAGGCCTCCCTGTCCATTACCAACTCCCAGAGTTTACTCAGACTCATGTCCATTGAATCGGTGATGCCATTCAACCACTTCATCCTCTATCATCCCCTTCTCCTCCCACCTTCAATCTTTCCCAGCCATCAGGGTCTTTTCAAATGAGTCAGTTCTTCCCATCAGGTGGCCAAAGTATTGTTTCAGCTTCAGCATCAGTCCTTCCAGTGAATATTCAAGACTGATTTCCTTTAGGATGGACTGGTTGGATCTCCTTGCAGTCCAAGGGACTCTCAAGAGTCTTGTCCAACATCTCAGTTCAAAAGCATCGATTCTTTGGTGCTCAGCTTTCTTTATAGTCCAGCTCTCACACCCATACACGACTACTGCAAAAGCCATAGCTTTGACTCTATGGACCTTTGTTGGCAAAGTAATGTCTCTGCTTTTTAATATCTCTAGGTTGGTCATAACTTTTCTTCCAAGGAGCAAGTGTCTTTTAATTTTATGGCTGCAGTCACCATCTGCAGTGATTTTGGAGCCCCCCAAAATAAAGTCTCTCACTGCTTCCACTGTTCCCTATCAATTTGCCATGAAGTGATGGGACCAGATGGCATGACCTTAATTTTCTGAATGTTGAGTTTTAAGCCAACTATTTCACTCTCCTCTTTCACTTTCATCAAGAGGCTCTTTAGTTGTTCTTTGCTTTCTGCCATAAGGGTGGTGTCATCTCAGCACAATAAAGGCCATTTATGACAAACAGCAAAAATCACTCCCAACAGTGAAAATCTGAAAGCTTTCCCACTAAATTCAGGAACAAGACAAGAATGCCTCCTTCTCACTCCTTTGATTCAACATAGTATTGAAAGTTTTAGCCACTGCATTCAGAGAATAAAAAGGAAAAAAGTAAACAAATTTGAAGGGAAAAGGTAAAATTGTCCCTATTTTCAAATGATATGATACTCCATAAAGATAACTTTAAAAATCTCCACACAAAAACTATTAGAACTAATAAATGAATTCAGCAAAATACAATATTAACACACAGAAACCTGTTGCATTTTCTTACATTAATATTGAAAATTTAGAAAGGGAAAGTAAAAAGAAAAAGATCTTATGTAAAATTGCATCCAAAAAATATGTGAGAAAAAATTTAAGGAGATGAAAGACCTATATGCTGAAAACTATTAATAAAAATGTATGGTGAAAATAATATTTACAACTGTTATGCTCTGACATAAAAGACATGCCTTATTTAAGTCTATAAAATTCTGTAGTACATTATCAAAAAAATCAGAACATTGGGCTATTTACCTAATTCCCAACAGTTAGGCACTCAATGGCCATATGTATAATTCACACATCCTCAAATAATTTGAAGTTCACGTTGATTGATTCCAAAGAGTGTGAGTTTAAAATTTTCTAATATGCTGTAATATCTGCACATTCCTGGGTTGTTGCCAAAGAAAGACAGTGAATCTAACTGAACTTTAAAAAATACTTACTTATGCATTTTTCAATAGCAGCCACCATATTTTGAATTTGTATTGAAAACTCCAATCTGTTGGGAGTTATAAAGAGATTTGTAGGGAATTCTAAAAGTCTAAGAGAAAATAATAAAAGTATATATAAGAAGAATACAGTAACATAAAATACAATTACTTGTAATTTCAAAAATATCTAGTACTTACTTATCATTCATGCAATTTTTCTCAAACTCAGTTTCGAAGTCTAGTTCTATCAGAATCCATCAAAAGAAACAGAATAAAAAATTTATTTTTATATCAGAGCACTTGTCAGACTCATGTAAGTTCTCTTCAGAATTTTCTGAAGAATCACTCTCAGCAGGAGTTCTCAACTGTAGGCTTACTTCAAATATTGGTGCATGTATTTTTCTCAAATCTGTATCCACTTTAATACTATTCAAAATCTAATTTAACAGATACGTTAGAGTGCTAGTTATAATATGTAAATAGGTGTTCTTTTATATACAACAATATAAAACTAATTTTAAATGAAAACTAATAACTTTGGCATAAATTAATAACATTCTAATGGTATATAATTGATTTTCATTTAAAAATAGTGTAAAATAAATGATACATTATAATGCAGTAGTTTTCCAGTTGATGCCATAAAGGGTACATATTAATCATTTAAGAACTTCCTAAAAATATAATTTCTTAGGCCCTATCCTAAAAATTTAAAAGGTAGGGGCAAGGTCCAGGAATCTAAAACATCTAAAAGCTGAACAGGTGATTCTCCCATGTACTCTGATTTAAGAACAACAAATCAGATAAAGGAAACAATCCCACTTACACTACATCAAAAATAAAAAACCCACAGGGAACTACATTCAATGTCTTGCAATCACCTATACTGGAAAATAATCTGTAAAATATATATATATACCTAACTGAATCACTTTTCTGTATACCCAAAATTGATACAATATTGTAAATCAACCACTCTTCATTTTAAAAGCTTCCTTTTGTCCAAGAGCATCCAAACATTCTGATAAGAATTTCAGTGTAGTTGAATCCCCTTAAATGTGTTTACAGTTGACTAAATTCCAAATCTACAAATAAAAGTCCTTTGTATTAAAAATAATAATACAAAATATAAAACTACACTATAAAGCTACAATAATCAAAAGAGTATGACAGTGGCGCAAAATAAGAAATATAGACCAGTGGAATAGGGTAGAAACCCTATGAAAAAACCCACACACTTATGGTCAGTTAATCCATAACAAAGGTGGCAAGAATTTACAATGCAGAAAAGACAGTCTCTTAAATAAGTGGTGTTGCAAAAACTATATTAGAACATTCTCTAACACCATACAAAAAAATAAACTCAAAATGGATCAAGTCCTAAATTTAACGCCAGACACTATAAAACTCTTAGAAGAAAATATAGGCAGAACACTCTCTGACACAAATCACGGAAATACTTTCTTATCTACATCCTAGAGTAATGAAAACGAAACCAAGAACAAAGAAATGGGACCCAATTAAACTTAAAAGATTTGCATAGCAAAGGAAATCATAAACAAAATGAAAAGACAGCCCACAGAATAGGAGAAAATATTTTTAAATGAAGTGACTTACAAGAGATTAATTTCTAAAATACAAATAGTTCATACAGCTCAATATCAAAAAAACAAACAACCCAGTCAAAAAATGGGCAGGAGACCTAAACAGACATTCCTCCAAAGAAGATATATAGATGGCCCCAAAGCACATGAAAAGGTGCTCAGCCTCACTAATAATCAGGGAAATGCAAATCAAAACTACAATGAGGTATCAACTTTCACGGTCAGAAAGCCCATCATCAAAAAACCGACAAACGGTAAACGATAGAAAGAGTGGAGAAAAGGGAAACCCTTCTACACCATTGGCAGGAATGCAAACTGGTACAACAGGGGGCGCATTGGTAAAGAATCTGCTTGCCAGTGCAGGAGATGCAAGAGATGTGGGTTGGATCCCTGGGTTGGGAAGATCCCCTGGAAAAGGGAATGGTAGCCTGCTGCAGTATTCTTGCCTGGAAAATTCCCTGGACAGAGGAGCCTCATGGGTTACAGTCCATGGGGTCGCAAGGAATTGGACATGAGTGAGCAACTGAGCACACATACACACAACCACTATGGGGGAACAGTATGATGGCTCCTTAAAAAACTAAAAATAGAACTGCCACGACCTAGCAACCCACTCCTGGGCATATCTCCTGAGAAGACATAATCTTAAAGGATATATGCACCCTAAAGTTCACTGCAGCACTATTTACAATAGCCAAGATATGGAAGGAACCTAATACCCAATGGCAAAGCAATAGATAAAGAAGGTGCACTGCTTATATACACTGGAGTATTACTCAGCCATAAAAAGAACAACACAGAGGTTATCATACTATGTGAAATAAGTCAGATAAAGACAAATACACTCATGTGAAATTGATTTTTAAAAATGATACAAATGTATCTATTTATAAAACAGAAAAAGAATCACACATCAGGAATATATTTCAAATTTATCAAAAGAGGTCCTAGTCTTTCTTTAAGGTCTTTAAACTCCACTTTAATGTAATTATACTAGCATAACTATCTCTACTGAAAAATAACAGGAGTATCATAAGTATAAATATTTTATTTACAAAAAATATAATTGCTCTTAGTTTCAATCTAGGCATAGGTTCTCAAGTAATATTTTGATTCCTTACATCCCATAAATAATCTGTTGTGCTTGTGGCATCCAGGAAGTGTTTCTCATTTACTGAGGTGAGATCAGATCAGTGGCCATCTGAATCACCTACCAGAACTTCAACCTTTAGTTTAAGTCATTAAGAAATAAAGGGATTTAACAATAACAAGTCCTTCACCAAAGGGAAATTTAGTGATATGTTATCATGTGATCAGGATTTACTTATATATGAGTTGAATCTTAACAGCACAATGTTGAGTAAAAATGTGTAAAAACAGAAAGGCAGCACAATGATATTTCTGCAAATTCTAACATGTATAATAACAAAATCCAAGCATGATTTTTTTAGAAATTCAATGTAACTCTATGGAAGGTGGATTGAAGAAAAATACAAAAGTGATATTTTAGTGACTCCTCATAACAGGGGAAGGGATGTGTTAAAAGTTGGGGGATAGGGAAGGAAATAAAACAATAAAATGATATAAAACAAAATAAAATAAACAAGAGATCTTAATGAACTAATACACATAAATCAAGAGGATGATCAATTCAGTTCTCCATATCTGTTCTCCTACACTTAATGAGGTGGCAGAAGAAAGAACAAGAGAAAAACCAGAAGAACTAGATGGAGCAGAGATCAGAAACCTGAGAAAGAGTTCACACTAATGGTATTAAAGATAACAAAATAACTTGGGAGAAGAATAAATGCACAGAGTGAGAAGTTACAAGACGTTTTTAACAAAGAGAAAACATAAAGAACAACCAAACAGAGTTGAAGAATACAATAACTGAAATGAAAAATACACTAGAATAAATCAGTAATAGACTAAATGATACAGAGAAACAGGTCAGTGAGCTTAAAGACAGAATAGGGGAAATCATTGCCACTCAACGGAAAAGAGAATGAAAAGAAATAAAGATAGTTTAAGATACCTCTGAGACACAATCAGGCACACTAACATTTGCATTACAGAAGTCCCAGAAGAAGGAAAGAGAGAGAAAGGGACTGAGAGCATAACTGAATACATAAGAGTTGAATACTTCCCTAACCTGGGAAAGGAAACAGTCATCCACATCTGTGATATACAGAGTCCCACAGAGGATGAAACCAAAGAGGAACACACCAAGCCACACTGTAATTAAAATGACAAAAATTAAAGGAGAAAATATTAAACTAAGAAACAATATTCAAGGGAACTCCCATAAGGCTAGGCTATCAGCTGATTTTTCAGCAGAAACTCTGCAGTCAAGAAGGGAGTGGTATGATAAAATTCAAAAGTGATGAAGGGGAAAACATACAACCAGGCACATACAATAGTCCAGCAACACTCTCCTTCAGATTTAATGGTGAGATCAAAAACTTAACAGACAAGCAAAAACTAGAATTCAGAACCATAAAACCAGCTTTACAAACAAGGTTAAAGGAAATCCTCTGGGTGAAAAAAGAAAAGGCCAGAATTAGAAATGAGAAACTTATAAAATTAAAAAGGTTACCAGTAAAGGCAAATGTATAGTACATGGAGGTAATATCCCACACACAAAGCTATTAGAAAGGTTAAAATCAAGAGTAGTAAAATCATCTATATCCACAATAAGCAGTTAAGGCCTGCATAAAAAAATTAAATGTAAACTATGATATCAAAACTATTATAAGGAGTGAGAGTACAAAAGCACATTTTTTAATGTATTAGAAATTAAGAGAAAAGCAACTTAAACTATGCTTATTATAGACTGCTATACAAAAACCTCAGAGTAATTATAAAACAAAAATCTGTAACAGATACACCAAAAAACAAAGAAAAAGGAATCCAAACATAACATTAAAAATAGCCATAAACTCACAAGAGAAGAGAATCAATGAAGAAAAAAGGGGAAAAAGATGCCACCCCCCCAAATCCAAAACAATTAACAAAATGGGAGTAAGAACATAGGTACTGATAACTAGTTTAAATGTAAATGGACTAACTGCCCAAATCCAAAGACACTGAGTGGCTGAATGGATATAGAAATAAGACTCATATATATGCTGCCTACAAGACATTCACCTCAGATCTAGAGACACACAGACTGAAACTGAAGAGATGAGGCATTCCATGCAAATGGAAATAAAAGTTGGAGTATAATATTTAGACAAAATAGACTTTAAGTAGAGACTGTAATAAGATATGAAATAGGACACTGCATAATGATCAAGGGATCAATCCCAGAAGATATAACAATTGTAAATACACATGAAACCAGCATGAAAAGTCAAAGTGAAAGTCACTCAGTCATGTCCAACTCTTTGCAACCCCATGGACTATAACAGTCCACGGAATTCTCCAGGCCAGAATAATGGAGTGGGTAACCTTTCCCTTCTCCAGGGAATCTTCCCAACCCAGGGATCAAACCCAGGTCTCCTGCATTGCAGGCAGATTCTTTACTAGCTGAACCTCCAGGAAAGCCCTTTTCACTTTCAGTTTCACAATCCAGCATAGGAACACATAAATAAATATGAATAAATAGTAATAAACATAAAGGGAGAAATTGACAATAACACAATAATAATAGAAAATTTAACATAACATTCATTGATGGACAGCTCATCTAGACAAAAAATCAATAACTGGCTTTAAATGACACATTAGATAAGATGAACTTAATTGATATATATATAGAGAGAATTCCACCTGAAAGCAGAAGAATACACATTCTTTTCAAGTGCACATGAAATATCTTCCAAGACAGATCAAATATTAGGCCACAAAACAAACCTCAGTAAATCTAAGAAAGTTGAACTCAAAGCAAGCATCTTTTCTGACCACACCACCATGAAACTAGAAATCAATTACAAGAAAAATGGCAATAAGTAGAAGCATAAGGCTAAAAATATACTACAAAAGAGAGCCAACAATGGCTGAAGAAATCAAAGAGGAAATGAAAAAATTCACGGAGACAAATGAATATAAAAATATGATGATACAAAACCTATGAAAGGCAGCCAGAGCAGTTCTAAGCAGGAAACAAGAAAAATCTCAAATAAACAACCTAACCTTACACAGAAGAACAACAGAATGAGGAACAAACAAAACCCAGATAGTGAAAGGAAATAAAGATCAGAGTAGAAATAAATAAAATAGAGACTAAAAACAACAGAAAAAAAATCAATGAACTAAAAGCTGGTTCTTTGAAAAATAAACAAAATTGACACATCTTTAGCCAAGCTTATCAAGAAAAAAGGGAGAGGGCCCAAATCAATAAAATCATAAATGAAAAAGGAAAGGTTACAACCAACACCACAGAAATTCACAGGATCATAAGAGACTACTATGAATATCAATGAACCAATAAAATTAACAATCTAGAAGGAATGGGCAAAATCCCCCAAGACTGAATCAGGGATAAATAGAAAATATGAACAGGGACTTCCCTGGTGGTCCAGTAACTAATAATCTGTGCTCCCTTCGCAGGGGGCCCAGGCTCAATCCCTGATCAGGGAATGAGATCTCACATGCTACAACTAAAGATCCTGAGGGCCACAATTAAGATGCAGTGAAGCCAAACAAATAAATAAATATTTCTTTAAGAAGGAAAAGAAAATTTGAACAGACCAATTAACAGTAATGAAACTGAATCTATAATTTACAAAATCAAAATTTCCTGTCCAGATGGCTTCACAGGTGAATTCTACCAAATATTTAGAGATGAGTTTACGTCCATCCTTCTCAAACTATTCCAAAAATATTGAAGAGAAAGGAACATCTCCAAACTCATTCTTTTTGCCCACCATCACCCTGATACCCAAAACAAAAATATCACAAAATAAGAAAATTACAATCTCACTGACAAACAATAGTGCAAAAAACTTCAAAAACAAACTAGCAAACTGAATCCACCAATACACTGAAAGGGTCATAAACAATGATCAAGTAGGATTTATCCCAGAGATGCAAGGATTTTTCAGTATCCCCAAATCAATCAGTTATGATACACCATATTAAGAAACCATAAAATTGCATTCATTCATTTCAAATGCTAGTATATTGTCACCCTATTTATTCTAACTTCTATGCAAAGTACATCATGCAAAATGCTGAGTTGAATGAATCAAAAGCTGGAATCAAGATTGCTGGGAGAAATATCAACAACCTCAGATATGCAAATAGATACCACTCTAAGCAGAAAGTGAAGAGGAACTAAAGAGCCTCTTGATAAGGGTGAAAAGGAGAGTGAAAAAGCTGGCTTAAACTCAATATTTAAAAAAAAAAAGAAGATCCTGGCATCTGATCCCAACACTTCATGGCAAATAGATGGGGGAAAAGTGGAAACAGAGACAGATTTGATTTTCTTGGTCTCTAAAACCACTGTTGACAGTGACTGCAGCCATGAAATTAAAAGACGCTTGCTTCTTAGAAGAAAAACAATGACACCTAGACAGTATATTAAAAAGCAGAGACATCACTTTGCTGACAAAGGTTTGTAAAGTCAAAGTTATGTTTTTTCCAGTAGGCATGCACAGATGTGAGAGCTGGACCATAAAGAAATCTGAGCACTAAAGAATTGATGCTTCTGAACAATGGTGCTGGAGAAGACTCTGGAGAGTCCCTCAGACAGCAAGGAAATCAAATCAGTCAATCCTAAAGGAAATCAATCCTGAACATTCATTAGAAGGACTGAAGCTGAAGCACCAATACTTTAGTCACTTGATACGAAGGGCTGACTCACTGATTCACTGATTCTCACCCAATGCTGAGAAAGATTGAGGACAGGATGAGAAGTAGGTAACAGAGGATGACATAGTTGGATGGCATCACTGACTCAATGGACATGAGTTTGAGCAAACTACAGGAGATAGTAAAGGACAGGAGAGCCTGGTATGCTGCAGTCCATGGGGTTGTAAAGAGTCAGACATGACTTAGCAACTGAACAACAACAACATTAATATATTGAAGATTAAAACCCACAGATGCAGGAAAAGCTTTTTCAGAAAAGTTCTGAATATCCATTTATGCGAAAAGCTCTCCAGAAAGTGAGCATAGAGGGAACATTCTTCAACATAATAAAGGCCATATATGAAAAACACTCAGCTAATATTATCCACAAAAATAAAATGTTGAAAGCATTTCCTCTAAGATCAGTAACAAGATAAGGATGCCTATATTCAACATACTTTTAGAATCTTAGACACAGCAATCAAAGCAGATAAAGAAATAAAAGGAATCCAAACTGAAAAAGAAGAAATAAAGTATCATTTTCTCAGATGACATTATACTTTTATACCTGGAAAATTCTAAAGATGTCATCAGAAAACTATTAGAGCTCATCAATGAATTCAGTAAAGTTACAGGATACAAAATTAATACACAGCAATCTGTTGTATTTCTGTACACTAACAACAAAGTATCAGAAAGAGAAATTAAGGAAACAATCTCACTTACTGTCCCTTCAGAAAGAATAAAATATGTGGAATAAACCTACCTAAGGAGGTAAATGGAGAAGGCAATGGCACCCCATTCCAGTACTCTTGCTTGGAAAACCCCATGGACGGAGGAGCTTGATAGGCTGCAGTCCATGGGGTTGCGAAGAGTCGGACACAACTGAGCGACTTCACTTTGACTTTTCACTTTCATGCATTGGAGAAGGAAATGGCAACCCACTCCAGTATTCTTGCCTAGAGAATCCCAGGGATGGGGGAGCCTGGTGGGCTGCTGTCTATGGGGTCGCACAAAGTCAGACACGACTGAAGCGACTTAGCAGCAGTAGCAGTAGCAGCAAGGAGGTAAAAGACTTGTAACTCAGGAAACTTTTAAGCCATTGATGAAAGAAACTGAAGCCAATACAGACAGATGAAAAGATATACCATGTTCTAGAATTCATATTGCTAAAGAAGATACTACCCAAGGCAATGTACAGGTTCAATACAATCTCTAAATACCAATGGCATGTTTCACAGAACTGGAAAAGAATTTCAAAACCTGCAGGGAAACACCAAAGATTCTAGATAGCTGAAACAATCTTGAGTAAGAACAGAGCTGGGAGAACTACACTCCGTGGCTTCAGATTATACTACAAAAGTACAATAATCAAAATAGTATGGTATTGGCACAGAACAGACACACAAATCAATGGAACTGAATAAAGAACCAGATAAACCCACACCCTTTTGGCCTATTAATCTATGTGAAAGGAGGCAAGAATATACAATGGAGAAGACAGTCTCTTCAATAAGAGGTATTGTAAAATCTGGACAGTTATTTGTGAAAGAATGAAACTAGAACATTCTCTAACATCATATACAACATAAACTCAAAATGAATTAAAGGTCTAAATATAAGACCAGATACTATAAAACTTTAGAGGAAAACATAGACAGAACAAGCTTTGACATAAACTGCAACATTTTTTCAGATCTGCCTCCTAAAGCAAGGGAAACTAAAGAAGAAATAAACAAATGGGACCTAATTAAACTTAAAGGTTTTTGTGCAGCAAAGGAAACCATCAACAAAATGAAAAGACAATCTATCAAGTGGGAGAAGATATTTGCAAATGAAATGACTGATAAAGGGTTAATATCCAACATATACAAACAGTTCATATAACTTAACATTCAAAAAACAAGCAATTCATTTTTACAAAATGGGCAGAACCGAACAGACATTTTTTTAAAGAGGAAATGCAGACTGCCAATAGACAAATGAAAAGATGTTCAACATTACTAAACATCAAGGGAATGAAAATTAAAAACTACAACGAGATATCACTTCAAACCTATCAGAATGGCGATCATTGAAAAGAATACAAATAATAAATGTTAAGAATGGAATTCTTGTTCTCTGTTGATGGGAGTGTAAACTGGTGTAGTCATTGTGGAAAACAGTGTGGAGGTTTCTCAAAAAACTAAAAATAGAACTACCATATGACCCTATCATTTCACTCCTGGGTATGTATCTGAAAAAACCAAAAACACTAATCTGAAAAGATAAATGTACCCCAATGTCCATAGTAGCATTATTTATAATTGCCAAGGTATTGAAGCAAACTGTGTTCATTGGTAGACGAATGGATAAAGAAAATGTGGTACACACACACACACACACACACACACACACATGACACAACAGAACACTACTTAGCCATTAAAAAATGAAAAATTTGCCATTTGTAGCAACAGGGATAGACCTGGAAGGCATTATGCCAAGTGAAATAAGTCAGACAGAGAAAGACAAATACTGTATATCATTTATATGTGGAATCTAAAAAACATGACAAATTAGTGAATAAAACAGAAAAGGAGTATACTCACAGATATGGGGAACAAATTAGTGGTTACCAGTGGGAGAAGGAACAGTGGAGGTGCAATATTGTGGTAAAGGAGTTAAAAGGGGGAGTTATTATGGTATGATATGAAATCATATGTGTGAAACTTTTGAAAAATTTAAAGTACTATACAATTAAAGAATCTTTTATTCAATAAATTAATTTTAAAAATATAATAAAAGAACAGGTATAAGAATACATAAGAATTCAGCATAAGATAAAAATATACTTAAATCAATTGGAAAAGTATAGATTATTAAAAAAAATGTAGTAGTACATTTGGGGAAAGTTAATTTACCTCTCTATCTCATCAAAATAATTCTCAGGTAAAATAATTATTTAAATGCAGAAAATAAAACCACAGTAAGATGCAGTAAGATTAGATGTCAATTACAGGAGAAAAACTATTAAAAATTCCAACATATGGAGGCTGAACAACATGCTGCTGAATAACCAACAAATCACAGAAGAAATAAAAAAAGAAATCAAAATATGCATAGAAGTGAATGAAAATGAAAACACACAACCCAAAACCTATGGGACACTGTAAAAGCAGTGCTAAGGAGAAGGTTCATAGCAACACAGGCTTACCTCAAGAAACAAGAAAAAAATCAAACAAATAACCTAACCCTACACCTAAAGCAACTGGAAAAGGAAGAAATGAAGAACTCCAGAGTTAGTAGAAGGAAAGAAATCTTAAAAATTGGGGCAGAAATAAGTGCCAAAGAAACAAAAGAGACCATAGCAAAAATCAACAAAGCCAAAACCTGGTTCTTTGAGAAGATAAATTGACAGACTATTAGCCAGACTCATCAAGAAACAAAGGGAGAAAAATCAAATCAACAAAATTAGAAATGAAAATGGAGAGATCACAACAGACAACACAGAAATACAAAGGATCATAAAAGACTACTATCAGCAACTATATGCAAATAAAATGGACAACTTGGAAGAAATGGAAAAATTCTTAGAAAAGTACAACTTTCCAAAACTGAACCAGGAAGAAAAGGAAATCTTAACAGACCCATCACAAGCATGGAAATTGAAACTGTAATCAGAAATCTTCCAGCAAACAAAAGCCCAGGTCCAGACGGCTTCACAGCTGAATTCTACCAAAAATTTCGAGAAGAGCTAACACCTATCCTACTGAGACTCTTCCAGAAAATTTCAGAGGAAGGTAAACTTCCAAACCCATTCTATGAGGCCACCATCACCCTAATACCAAAACCTGACAAAGATGTCACCAAAAAAGAAAACTACAGGCCAATACCACTGATGAACATAGATGCAAAAATCCTTAACAAAATTCTAGCAATCAGAATCCAACAACACATTAAAAAGATCATACACCATGACCAAGTGGGCTTTATCCCAGGGATGCAAGGATTCTTCAATATCCGCAAATCAATCAATGTAATTCACCACATTAACAAATTGAAAAATAAAAGCCATATGATTATCTCAATAGATGCAGAGAAGGCCTTTGACAAAATTCAACATCCATTTATGATAAAAACTCTCCAGAAAGTAGGAATAGAAGGAACATACCTCAACATAATAAAAGCTATATATGACAAACCCACAGCAAACATTATCCTCAATGGTGAAAAACTGAAAGCATTTCCCCTAAAGTCAGGAACAAGACAAGGGTGCCCACTTTCACCGCTACTATTCAACATAGTTCTGGAAGTTTTGGCCACAGCAATCAGGGCAGAAAAAGAAATAAAAGGAATCCAAATTGGAAAAGAAGAAGTAAAACTCTCACTGTTTGCAGATGACATGATCCTCTACATAGAAAATCCTAAAGACTCCACCAGAAAATTACTAGAGCTAATCAACGAATATAGTAAAGTTGCAGGATATAAAATTAACACACAGAAATCCCTTGCATTCCTATACACTAACAATGAGAAAACAGAAAGAGAAATTAAGGAAACGATTCTATTCACCATTGCAACGAAAAGAATAAAATACTTGGGAGCATATCTACCTAAAGAAACAAAAGACCTATATATTAAAAACTATAAAACACTGATGAAAGAAATCAAAGAGGACACAAATAGATGGAGAAATACACCGTGTTCATGGATCAGAAGAATCTATATAGTGAAAATGGGTATACTACCCAAAGCAATCTATAGATTCAATGCAATCCCTATCAAGCTACCAATGGTATTTTTCAGAGAACTAGAACAAATAATTTCACAATTTGTATGGAAATACAAAAAACCTCGAATAGCCAAAGCAATCTTGAGAAAGAAGAATGGAACTGGAGGAATCAACCTGCCTGACTTCAGGCTCTACTACAAAGCCACAGTCATCAAGACAGTATGGTACTGGCACAAAGACAGAAATATAGATCAATGGAACAAAATAGAAAGCCCAGAGATAAATCCACGCACCTATGGACACTTATCATTGACAAAGGAGGCAAGAATATACAACGGAGAAAAGACAATCTCTTTAACAAGTGGTGCTGGGAAAACTACACAGTCATCAAGACAGTATGGTACTGGCACAAAGACAGAAATATAGATCAATGGAACAAAATAGAAAGCCCAGAGATAAATCCACGCACCTATGGACACTTATCATTGACAAAGGAGGCAAGAATATACAACGGAGAAAAGACAATCTCTTTAACAAGTGGTGCTGAGAAAACTGGTCAACCACTTGTAGAAGAATGAAACTAGAACACTTTCTAACACCATGCACAAAAATAAACTCAAAATGGATTAAAGATCTAAACCTAAGGCCAGAAACTATTAAACTCCTAGAGGAAAACATAGGCAAAACACTCACCAACATAAATCACAGCAGGATCCTCTATAACCCACCTCCCAGAATATTGGAAATAAAAGTAAAAATAAACAAATGGGACCTAATTAAAATTAAAAGCTTCTTCACAACAAATGAAATTATAAGCAAGGTGAAAAGACAGCCTTCAGAATGGGAGAAAATAATAGCAAATGAAGCAACAGACAAATAATTAATCTCAAAAATATACAAGCAACTTATGCAGCTCAATTCCAGAAAAATAAACGACCCAATTAGAAAATGGGCCAAAGAACTAAACAGACATTTCTCCGAAGAAGACATACAGATGGCTAACAAGCACATGAAAAGATGCTCAACATCACTCATTATCAGAGAAATGCAAATCAAAACCACAATGAAGTACCATTTCACACCAGTCAGAATAGCTGCGATCCAAGTCTACAAGCAATAAATGCTGGAGAGGGTGTGGAGAAAAGGGAACCCTCTTACACTGTTGGTGGGAATGCAAACTAGTACAGCCACTATGGAGAACAGTGTGGAGATTCCTTTAAAAACTGGAAATAGAACTGTCTTATGACCCAGCAATCCCACTGCTGGGCATACACACTGAGGAAACCAGAATTGAAAGAGACACGTGTACCCCAATGTTCATTGCAGCACTGTTTATAATAGCCAGGACATGGAAGCAACCTAGATGTCCATCAGCAGATGAATGGATAAGAAAGCTGTGGTACATATACACAATGAACTATTACTCAGCCATTAAAAAGAATACATTTGAATCAGTTCTAATGAGGTGGATGAAACTGGAGCCTGTTATACAGAGTGAAGTAAGCCAGAAAGAAAAACACCAATACAGTATACTAATGCATATATATGGAATTTAGAAAGATGGTAACAATAACCCTGCATGCGAGACAGCAAAAGAGACACAGATGTATAGAACAGTCTTTTGGACTCTGTGGGAGAGGGTGAGGGCGGGATGATATGGGAGAATGGCATTGAAACATGTAAATTATATGTGAAATGAATCGCCAGTATAAGTTTGATGCATGATACAGGGTGCTCAGGGCTGGTGCACTGGGATGACCCAGAGGGATGGGATGTGGAGGGAGGTGGGAGGGGGGTTCAGGATGGGGAACTCATGTACACCCATGGTGAATTCAAGTCAATGTATGGCAAAACCAATACAATATTGTAAAGTAAAATAAATAAAAGCAAAAATAAAATTTAAAAATAAATAATATTTATATTATCTTGGTATGAGAAATTCTTTTCTAAATATGATACTAAATGTAGAGACTATAAAGAAAACAGATGATTGATTTTTCTGAAAGAATTAGGGCAGTTTTAGATTCACAGCCTAATTGAGTAGAATGTATACATGTATTTCCCATGTATCTGCTGAGCCCACACTGTCATAACCTCCCCATTGTCAACATGCTCCACCAGAGTGACACATTTGATACAACTAATGAACCTCTAGTGATACATCATAATCATCCAAAGTTCATAGTTTACATTAGAGTTCACTCTTGGTATTGTATATTCTATGAATATGTAGATTGTATGGGTTTGGACAAATGTGTAATAATCCGTCATTATAGTATTACATGTACTTGCACTGCTCTAAAAATCTTTTGTACTTCATCTATTTATCCTTCTCTCTCCCAACCTCTGTCAACTGCCAGTTTTTTAGTGTTGCCATAGTTTTGTCTTTTCCAAAAACTGGAATCATACATCCTGTAGTATGTATATACATATAATTTGAAGCATACAGTACATAGCCTTTTCATATTGGCTTCTTTTTAGTAATCCTCTTTTTATGGCTTGATAGCTCATTTATTTTTATCAGTGAATAATATTCCATTGTTTGGAGATATTACAGTATATTCATACATATACCTACTAAAGAACATCATGCTTTCTTCTGGTTTTGGCAATTTTGAATAAAGCTGTTAGAGACATTCACATGGAGGCTTTTGTGTGGACTTTAGTTTTCAACTCTTTTGGTCAAATACCAAAAATAATAACTGCTGGATTTTACAATAAGTGTATATTTAGTCACTTCCCAAGTGGCTGAACTGTTCTGCGTTTCTACCAGAAATGTGTGAATGTTTCTGTTGATCCACGTCTTTATAGGCATTTGGTGTTGTCCATGTTCTGGATTTTGGCCATTCTTATGTATGTGTAGTAGTATCTCACTGTTATTTTAATTTGCATTTCCCATAAGACATATGATGTTAAGGATATTTTTATATGCTTGTTTGCTACCTATAACCTTTTAAGTTTCTGTTAAGATCTTTGGCTCATTTTAAAAGTGGGTTTTTTCTTCCGTTGAGTGCTCAATGTTTTTTGTATATTTTGGATCATAATTTTTTTTATCAGATGTTTGTTTATCACTGGTATATAAGAAAATGGATGACTTTTTAATATTCATTCTTATATCCTGCAACCTTTTTATAATTTCTTATTGGCTCCAGGAGATTTCCTATGTAGATAATTGTGGGCTTCCCAGGTGGCGCTAGTGGTAAAGAACCCACTTGCCAATGCAGGAGACATAAGAGACAGGAGTTTGATATTAGGGTCAGGAAGAACCCCTGGAGGAGGAAATGGCAATCCACTCCAGTATTCTTTTTTTTTTATTGAAGGATAATTGGTTTACAGAATTTTGTTGTTTGCTGTCAAACCTCAACATGAATCAACCAAAGGTATACATATATCCCCTCTGTTTTGAACCTCCTTCCCATCTTCCTCCCCATCCCACCCATCTAGGGTGATACAGACCCTGTTTGAGTTTCCTGAGACATACAGCAAATTCCTGTTGGCTACCTAATTTACATATGGTAATGTAAGTTTCCATGTTACTCTCTCCATACAAATCACCCTCTCCTCCCCTTTCCCCATGTCTTTCTCTTTCTGACTTACTACACTCTGTATAATAGGCTCTAGGTTCATCCACCTCATTAGAACTGACTCAAAGGCATTCCTTTTTATGGCTGAGTAATATTCTATTGTGTATATGTACCACAATTTCTTTATCCATTCATCTGTTGATGGACATCTAGATTGCTTCCATGTTCTAGCTATTGTAAACAGTGCTGCCGTGAACAAAGGGATACATGTCTTCAATTTTGGTTTTCTCAGGATATATGCATAGGAGTGGGATTGCTGGGTCATATGATGGTTTTACTCCTAGTTTTTTAAGGAATCTCCATATCGTCTTCCATAGTGGCTGTATCAATTTACATTCCCACCAACTGTGCAAGAGTGTTCCCTTTTCTTCACACCCTCTCCAGAATCTATTGTTTGTAGACTTTTTGATGATGGCCGTTCTGACCAGTGTGAGGTGATGTCTCATTGTAGTTTTGATTTTGCATTTCTCTAATATAATTAGCGATGCTGAGCGTATTTTCATGTGTTAGCCATCTGTATGCCTTCTTCAGTGAAATGTCTGTTTAGGTCTTTTTCCCACTTATTAATTGGGCTGTTTGTTTTTCTGGTATTAAGTTCTATGAGCTGGTTGTATATTTTGGAAAGTAATCCTTTGTCAGTTGTTTCATTTGCTATTATTTTCTCCCATTCTGAGGGTTGTCTTTTACCTTGTTTCTAGTTTCCTTTGCTGTGCAAAAGCTTTTAAATTTAATCAGGTCCCACTTATTTACCTTTGTTTTTATTTCCATTACTCTAGGAGGTGGGTCATAGAGGATCATGCTTTGATTTATGTAATCGAGTTTTCTGCCTATGTTTTCCTCTAAGAGTTTTATAGTTTCTGGTCTTACATTTATGTCTTTAATCCATTTTGAGTTTATCTTTGTGTATGGTGTTAGGAAGTGTTCTAATTTCATCCTTTTGCATGTAGCTGTCCAGTTTTCCCAGCACCACTTATTGAAGAGGATGTCTTTGCCCCACTGTATATTCTTGCCTCCTTTGTAAGAAATAAGGAACTCATAGGTGCATGGGCTTATATCTGGGCTTTCTATCTTGTTCCATTGGTCTATATTTCTATTTTTGTGCCAGTACCATACTGTCTTGGTGACTACAGATTTGTAGTATAATCTGAAGTCAGGAAGGTTGATTCCTCCAGCTCCATTCTTCTTTCTCAAAACTGCTTTGGCTATTTGGGGTCTTTTGTGTTTCCATATGAATTGTGAAATTTTTTGTTCTAGCTCTGTGAAAAATGCCATTGGTAATTTGATAGGGATTTCATTGAATCTGTAGATTGCATTTGGTATATAGCCATTTTCACTATATTGATTCTTCCTACCCAGGAACATGGAATATCTCTCCATCTGTTTATGTCATCTTTGATTTCTTTCACTAGTGTCATATAATTGTCTGTGTACAATTGTTTCCTTTGGTAAATTTATTCCTAGATATTTCTTTTTGTTGCAGAGGTGAATGGGATTGATTCTTTAATTTGTTTCTGATTTTTCATTGTTAGTGTATAGAAATGCAATGATTTCTGTGTAACGATTTTGTATTCTGCAACATTGCTAAATTCACTGTTTAGCTCTAGTAATATTCTGATACAGTCTTTAGGATTTTCTATGTACAGTATCATGTCATCTGCAAACAGTGAGAGCTTTACTTCTTTTCTGATTCAGAGTCCTTTTCTTTTTCTTCTCTGATTGCTATAGCTAGGACTTCCAAAACTATGTTGAATAATAGTGATGAAAGTGGACACCCTTGTCTTGTTCCTGATCTTAGGGGGAATACTTTCAGTTTTTCACCATTAAGAATAATGTTTTCTGTAGACTTATCGTATATGGCCTTTACTAGGTTGAGACAGGTTCCTTCTATGCCCATTTTTTAAAAGAGTTTTAATCATAAATGGGTGCTGAATTTTGTCAAAGGCCTTTTCTGCATCTGTTGAGATTATCATATGGTTTTTATCTTTCAATTTGTTAATATGGTGTATCACACTGATTTGCATACATTGAAGAATCCTTGCATCCCTGGGAAAAACCAAACTTGATCCTGGTGTATAAACCTTTTGATGCGTTGCTGAATTCTGTTTGCTAAAATTTTGTTGAGGATTTTTGCATCTATGTTCATCTGTGATGTTGGCCTGTAGTTTAAATTCTTTTTGTGTTGTCTTTATCTGGTTTTGGTATCTGGGTGATGGTCACCTCGTAGAATGAGTTTGGAAGTGTTCCTTCCTCTACAATTTTTTGAAAGAGTTTTAGAAGGACAGGCATTAGCTCTTCTCTAAATGTTTGATAGAATTCTCCTGTGAAGCCATCTGGTCCTGGGTTTTGCTTTTTGGGAGTTTTTTTCATCACAGTTTCAATTTCAGTGCTTGTAATTGAGTTGTTCATAATCTCTATTTCCTCCTGGTTCAGTCTTGGAAGACTGTACTTTTCTAAGAATTCGTCCATTTCTTCCAGGTTATCCATTTGCTGCATCCCGTAGGTTTTGAGTTGTCATGTTTTTGTTGTCATTTGTTTCTAGAAATCTTCTGATTTCCTTTTTGATTTATTCAGTAACAAGTTTATTTAGAAACTTGTTTAATCTCCATGTGTTTGTGTTTCTTACAGTTATTTTCTTGTAATTGAAATCTAGTCTCATAGCATTGTGATCAGAGATGCTTGATACGATTTCAATTTTTTAAATTTACTGAGGTTTGATATGTGACCCAAGATGTGGTCTGTCCTCAAGAATGTTCCATATGCACTTGAGAAGAAGATGTATTCTTCTTCATTTGGATTCAATGTCCTGAAGATATCAGTGAGATCCAGCTCATCTAACGTTATCAGTTAAGACTTGTTTCCTTATTAATTTTCTGTTTTGATGGTCTGTCCATTAGTGTGAGTGTGAGTGTAAAGTCTCCTATTATTATTGTGTTACTGTCAATTTCTCCTTTATGTCTGTTAGTGTTTGTCTTAATGTAATGAGGTGCTCCTGTGCTGGTTGCATAGATATTTACAATTGTTATGTCTTCCTCTTGGATTGATCCCTTGATCATTAGGTAGTGTCCTTTCTCATCTCTTGTAATCTTCTTTATTTTAAGATCTATTTTGTCTGATATGAGGATTGCTATTCCAGCTTTCTTTTGCTTTCCATCTGCATGGATATATTTTTCCATCCTCTCATTTTCAGTCTATATGTGTCTTTAGGTCTGAAATAGGTTTCTTGTAGTCAGCATACATATGGGTCTTGCTTTAATCAGCCAGTCAGTCGCTTCTGGTTGGAGCATTTAATCCATTTACATTTAAAGTAATTATTGATATATATGTCAATTTTCTTAACTGTTTGAGTTTTATTTTGTAGATCTTTTTGCTTCTCATATTTCTTGACTATAAAAGTCCCTTTAACATTTGTTGTAAAGCTAGTTTGGTGGTACTGAATTCTCTTAACTTTTGCTTATCTGAAAGATTTTTATTACTCCATCAATTTAGAATGAAATCCTTGCTGGATACTGTGATCTTGGTTGTAGATTTTTCCCTTTCAGTATTGGGAGTTTTTTTCATCACAGTTTCAATTTCAGTGCTTGTAATTGAGTTGTTCATAATCTCTATTTCCTCCTGGTTCAGTCTTGGAAGACTGTACTTTTCTAAGAATTCGTCCATTTCTTCCAGGTTATCCATTTGCTGCATCCCGTAGGTTTTGAGTTGTCATGTTTTTGTTGTCATTTGTTTCTAGAAATCTTCTGATTTCCTTTTTGATTTATTCAGTAACAAGTTTATTTAGAAACTTGTTTAATCTCCATGTGTTTGTGTTTCTTACAGTTATTTTCTTGTAATTGAAATCTAGTCTCATAGCATTGTGATCAGAGATGCTTGATACGATTTCAATTTTTTAAATTTACTGAGGTTTGATATGTGACCCAAGATGTGGTCTGTCCTCAAGAATGTTCCATATGCACTTGAGAAGAAGATGTATTCTTCTTCATTTGGATTCAATGTCCTGAAGATATCAGTGAGATCCAGCTCATCTAACGTTATCAGTTAAGACTTGTTTCCTTATTAATTTTCTGTTTTGATGGTCTGTCCATTAGTGTGAGTGTGAGTGTAAAGTCTCCTATTATTATTGTGTTACTGTCAATTTCTCCTTTATGTCTGTTAGTGTTTGTCTTAATGTAATGAGGTGCTCCTGTGCTGGTTGCATAGATATTTACAATTGTTATGTCTTCCTCTTGGATTGATCCCTTGATCATTAGGTAGTGTCCTTTCTCATCTCTTGTAATCTTCTTTATTTTAAGATCTATTTTGTCTGATATGAGGATTGCTATTCCAGCTTTCTTTTGCTTTCCATCTGCATGGATATATTTTTCCATCCTCTCATTTTCAGTCTATATGTGTCTTTAGGTCTGAAATAGGTTTCTTGTAGTCAGCATACATATGGGTCTTGCTTTAATCAGCCAGTCAGTCGCTTCTGGTTGGAGCATTTAATCCATTTACATTTAAAGTAATTATTGATATATATGTCAATTTTCTTAACTGTTTGAGTTTTATTTTGTAGATCTTTTTGCTTCTCATATTTCTTGACTATAAAAGTCCCTTTAACATTTGTTGTAAAGCTAGTTTGGTGGTACTGAATTCTCTTAACTTTTGCTTATCTGAAAGATTTTTATTACTCCATCAATTTAGAATGAAATCCTTGCTGGATACTGTGATCTTGGTTGTAGATTTTTCCCTTTCAGTACTTTAACTATATCCTGCCATTCCCTTCTGGCCTGCAGAGTTTCTGCTGAAAGATCAGTGATTAAGCATGTGGGGTTTCCTTTTTATGTTACTTGTTGCTTTTCCCTTGCTGCTTTTAATATGCTTTCTTTGTGTTTAGTCTTTGTTAGTTTGATTAGTATGTGTCTTGGTGTGTTTCTCCTTGGGTTTATCCTGTAAGGGACTCTTTGTATCTCTTGGACTTGATTGACTATTTCCTTTTCCATGTTGGGGAAACTGTCAACTATAATCTCTTCAAAATTTTTCTCATATGCTTTCTTTTTCTCTTCTGCTTCTGGGACCCTTATGATTCGAATGTTGGTGCTTTTGATATTGTCCCAGAAGTCTCTGAGACTGTCCTCAGTTCTTTTCATTCTTTTTACTTTATTCTGCTCTTCAGAAGTTATTTCCACCATTTTACCTTCCAGCTCACTGATTTGTTCTTCTGCTTCAGATATCCTTCTGTTGATTCCTTCTGGAGTATTTTTAATTTCAGTAACTGTGTTGTTTGTCTCTGTATGTTTATTCTTTAATTGTTCTAGGTCTTTGTTAATTGACTCTTGCATTTTCTCCATTTTCTTTTCAAGGTTTTTGATCATCTTTACTATCATTATTCTGAATTCTTTTTCAGGCAGTTTGCCTATTTCCTCTTCACTTATTTGGACTTCCGTGTTTCTAGTTTGTTCCTTCATTTGTGTAGTATTTCTCTGCCTTTCATTATGGTTTTCTTTTTTTTTCTTTAACTTATTGTGTTTGAGGTCTCCTTTTCCCAGGCTTCAAGGCTGAATTCTTTCTTCCTTTTGGTTTCTGCCCTCCTAAGTTTGATTCAGTGGTTTGTGTAAGCTTCATATAGGGTGAGATTTGTGCTGAGAATTTTTTGTTTGTTTGATTTTTCTCTGATGGTCAAGGCTGAGTGAGGTAGTGGTAATTCTGTCTGCTGATGATTTGGTTTGTATTTATGTTTTGTTTGTTGTTTAGATGAGGCATCCTGCACAGGGTGCTACTGGTGGTCAGGTGATGCTGGGTCTTGTATTCAAGTGGTTTATTCTTTTGTGTGAGTTCCCACTATTTGATACTCCCTAGGGAGAAGGCAATGGCACCCCACTCCAGTACTCTTGCCTGGAAAATCCCATGGACAGAGGAGCCTGGTAGGCTGCAGTCCATGGGGTCGCTAAGAGTCAGACACAACTGAGCAACTTCACTTTCACTTTTCACTTTCATGCATTGGAGAAAGAAATGGCAACCCACTCCAGTGTTTTTGCCTGGAGAATCCCAGGGATGGAGGAGCCTGGTGGGCTGCCGTCTATGGGGTCACACAGAGTCGGACACGACTGAAGCGACTTAGCAGCAGCAGCAGGGTTGGTTCTCTGGTAGTCTAGGGTCTTGGAGTCAGTGTTCTCACTCCAAAGGTTTGGGGCTCGATCTCTGGTCATGAACGAAGATTCCACAAGTGATTTGTTATGGCATTAAGTGAGATTAAAACAAATAACCCAAAATGAGAAACCAAAGATGAACCCCGAATGGCAGCTACAAAATCAGGATGGTTCTCTGGTAGTCTAGGGTCTTGGAGTCAGTGTTCTCACTCCAAAGGTTTGGGGCTCGATCTCTGGTCATGAACGAAGATTCCACAAGTGATTTGTTATGGCATTAAGTGAGATTAAAACAAATAACCCAAAATGAGAAACCAAAGATGAACCCCGAATGGCAGCTACAAAATCAGGCAAATAATAATTAAAATAATGTAATATACACATATACATATATAACCATAAGCAAAATCAAAACAGCCCAACAAAAATAAAGTACAATAGATTGATCCAATGAACAAAGGAAATAAAAAATTATATCTACCAGTTAAGAACAAAACAAACTGAAGCACAAACTGGAAAACAAAACTAAAGCAAGGTGCCAAGTGGGGAATAAAGCAATGAAAAGAAAACTAACCAATATGTTGAGAGGAAAGGAAAGGAAAGAAAGAAATGAAAGGATATGCAAAGTTAAATGGAAGTAGATAAAGAAGAGTTATATACATTAAAGATTAATTGCAAGGGAAAAAAACAGTAGGAAAAGCAAACAAAGGAATAAATGTAGAAAGAATAGTAACAGGTTTAAAAAATTAAAAATTAAATTAAAAGAGAGACAGAAAAAAAGGAAGAAAGGTTAAAAAAAAAAAA
>SJYT01056818.1:0-49832 GCA_006410635.1 Cephalophus harveyi
CTCCCACACCAGCAGGTGAATTCTTCACCACTGAGCCACCAGGGAAGCCCCGGCTTTGGCAGCTTCATTCACACTTCTGGTGTGCTTGTCCTTATCCTATGACACACAGTTCTCACCTACTCTCTTCTGCCGGACCACCTGGTTCATGGGGTTTAATGCATTAGAACTCTCATTATTTGGACAAAGACAAAACCCTGGTCATAAGATGTTATATAACACCAGCCTGGTTATTTTGAAGGTTTTATGGCAGATTGCAATCATTTTGGTGTGGATCGACCTGCAGAAATTCAAAAGGCTGTCACTTACTTATCCCATGTCTGCCTTCCTACCTGGAGACTTTGTATGCTGTGCATGCCTCTCCTTGCTCTGTGGCTAAGTGGATTCCCATTATTTTAGGAAGGTTTTTATTTGGAATGTGGATGTGCTGGGGAGAAACCTTTTAGCCCCTGGCACGGCCTCTATCCACACTGTCCACTGTGGCCATGGGTCCCCTAAGCATGTACGGCTGTCCATCATCCTCACTCTCGAGAGAACAGAAAGCCCCTAAGTGTCGGTAGCTTTCATCAGTCCTCTCAAATCCATCTTGCGCTGCAGCCATCCGCAACGGCCTGAGCATTCTGGAACACGCATGTCCTGTGTCTGCCCTGCTGCTCTGCGTACGCTATGCCCCGACTCTAGGGAGTCTGATTCTTCTTCCTTCTTTCAAAATGCCTTCCTTCAATAGTCCTTTCAGATTCCACTCCTGCTTTAACCATCCCCCTTCTAGCCTGAACGAAGTCCTTCCCTTCTGTATCCTCACACTGCTCTTGTACAGCTTGTCTAACACCATATCATTTTACCCTGTTTGAGTCACTCTTTCAATCTACTGCCCCCCACCCTCACCCAAAGGAGCTTGGATGTGTGACTCTGGGGAGCTCTTCCTCTGTTTCTGGTGCTCTGCAGATGCTTTTAGAATGAGTGAAAGTGAGGGAGGAAGGAAAGAAGGAAGGGAGAGAGGAGAAAGGAAGGAAGCAAAGAAGGGAGGGAGTGGGCGAGGAAATGGGTGAATAATTTTGTTAAATGGAGATCCTAATTCAAAGAGGATCAAAGATGAGCTCTCCACCATTTGGGCTTAAGAATGAAGCTCTGCTCCCCTTGCTGGTCACAGGGCTAAGGCTGGGAGATTACAGACATCATTTAATGGAATTTATGATTTCTACGGGGCTTCCCAGCTGGCTCAGAGGTTAAAGCATCTGCCTGCAATGCGGGAGGCCTGGGTTCGATCCCTGGGTTAGGAAGATCCCTGGAGAAGGAAATGACAACCCACTCCAGTATCCTTGCCTGGAGAATCCCATGGATGGAGGAGCCTGGTGAGCTACAGTCCACAGGGTCGCAAAGAGTTAGACACGACTGAGCAACTTCACTTTCACTTTCTACAGTCTGTGTGGATGATGATGTGTTTGATTCTGTTTTCAAATCCATGTTTCCCCTCCATGATCCTACTTCATTTCTAGCTGGGGACTAAATCCTCGGACTGGTCAGACAACACAGAAGAGGCTGTTGCACTGACAAGTCACTGCAATGGAATTCTCTGGATATGGGAAAATGGGAATATCCTACAGTTAGGGGAGACAGTACTACTTGAGTACAGGATGCAAGTTAAGTTGATTGGTAGGCAGCAGCTTTGAGTAGCATTGGCTAAAATCCAGGAATACCTTTTGAGGAAAACCAATATCCTTTGCTTTTAAGTGCCTTTCCTGTCTGAACTCATTTTCAACTTCAGGGTTATTCTTTTCTTTATAAAAATCAGATGAATGCTAGAGTAATGTCTGCCACTCACATTTTGCCTTGGGCACAAGATAATTTTCTTTTTTATTGAATAATCCTTAAACATAATTAAAAAGAATGCTTTCAAATATCAAGTGTGTAAAGTATCAGCTTCTTAACATAATGCTCACTTTTCTCTACAAAAAACTTGGTATTTATAAACGATTGAAAGATAACAGCTCATAGGAACTTTTCTGCACTTAAAATAGGTCCTGAGAGTAAAGCATATAATCTAGTCATTCATCCTCGTTCATTCATTCAACATATATGTAAGTGCCTACTATGTATTATGTTCAGTTCAGTTCAGTTGCTCAGTCCTGTCTGACTCTTTGCGACCCCATGAATCGCAGCACACCAGGCTTCCCTGTCCATCACCAACTCCCAGAGTTCACTCAGACTCACGTCCATCGAGTCAGTGATGCCATCCAGCCATCTCATCCTCTGTCGTCCCCCTCTCCTCCTGCCCCCAATCCCTTCCAGCATCAGAGTCTTTTCCAATGAGTCAACTCTTCGCATCAGATGGCCAAAGTACTGGAGTTTCAGCTTTAGCATCATTTCTTCCAAAGAAATCCCAGGGCTGATCTCCTTCATGTATTACATAGTAACTACTTTTCTGAAGAAAGCAAACACAGAGTATGGTGGAACACTGACAATATATGGCCACTAATGCTCAAAAATATAAAGTATAATAAGGAAAACCAGGAAACACATATCAGATGATCCTCTGGAATGTACCCAATATTGGAAAAGACCCTGATGCTGGGAAAGATTGAAGGCGGGAGGAGAAGGGGACAACAGAGGATGAGATGGTTGGATGGCATCACTGACTCAATGGACATGAGTTTGAGCAAGCTCGAGGAGCTGGTGATGGACAAGGAAGCCTGGCGTGCTGCAGGCAGTAGGGTCAGAAAGAGCTGGACACGACTGAGTGACTGCACTGACTGACAGCACAGTATATGACAGTAAAAACCACTGTGAAAACTTTCAGCTTTTTCCTGTGTGATTACAAGCTCATCTGAAAAACACCTTCATTCTGATGTTTTTTTCATGGCCATAAATTGGCAAAAATCTAATACTTTCCCCTTAAGAACCAATGTCAGGGACTTCCCTGATGGTCCAGTGGTTACGAAAGCAGGGGATGCAGGTTCAAGCCCAGACTGGGAACTAAGGTCCCACACGCCGAGGAGCAAATAAGCACCTGTTCCACTAGAGAGTTTGTGCACCACGGCTAGAGAGTCCAAGCATCGCAGCAAAATAACCCCATGTAACTCAGTGAAGTTTCTGTTGCCATAACTAAGACTTGATACACCCAAATAAATACTATAAAAAAACCCCAAAAGAATCAGTGTTGGCACCTGTTACCTTGCACTCCTAAACTGAAGTATTAACAGAATTGAGTTTGAAGATTTTGATGGGAGAATACGGTGTTTTTGGCACAAAGGAGAGGCCAGTTTAAATTTGCTCATCCAAGTTTTTCCCACTTCAACAAAGGCTGTAAACACCTATACCCCCCCCAAAATCAAGGCATTAAAAATGACCTCATTAGTCGTGATCTAAGCACCACCCTATCTGTTCTGTGCTTTTCCAGACTCACTCTGGTAAGGCACAAAGGTTACAGGGTCATTGCCCTAGAATGCACTGATATGGTTAGTCTTAGGTGGGCTTCCCAGGTGGTGAGCTAGTGTAAAGAACCCACCTGCCAGTGCAGGAGATGGCTAAGACAAGGGTTTGATCCCTGGGTTGGGAAGATCTCCTGGAGGAGGGCATGGCAACCCACTCTAGTATTCTTGCCTGGAAAATTCCATGGACAGAGGAGCCTGGTGGGCTACAGTCCATAGGGTCACAAAGAGTCAGACACAACTGAAGTGACTTAGCATGCATGCATGAGTGTAGAAGGACCATTCAGCTGGAATCTCTCTGAGAAGCCCCCCAGAAGACTCTCCTCCAGGGCCCAGCAACTGTTAATCATTCAGGCAGATGAGCTTGCTCCACCCACCACTGTGGAAGTGCACATTTCAGAGCCTGCATATCCATTCTTGGATGTACAATCTACTCAGTGTAGCCTTGACTCCTGATTAGAATGAAAGGTAGTCAGAGCATCCACAGATATGCAGCTGAGAGCTTATTATGTGCTGATCACTTTCCTGGCTGACTGATTCCATTAATTAATCTCGACACTTCTCCCTTCCCCAACTCAACCCCATCCCCACAAGCAGAAAAGGAAAACACAATGAGCAATGGAAATTACTACTTATTCTTTCTTTTAAAGGTACGTGGATAAACACAGCAGTTTTTCTCTTCCTTTGCAGTGGATAATGCTACCAGACAGACCATTAAGACAACTTAAGACCATTTCTTAAGGGGGGTTTGAAGACACGTCTTGCTGTTTTTGTCTTATTTCCTGTGAAGGCTAACATTGTGCAGAATATTTGATTTCTTAGGTGTGTCATAGAAAAAGGTATCTGAGATGTTTAATGATCCTCCTTTTTAAAGAATATCCTCAATATTATAATCTTATTTAATATTTATTGAAAAGATCTAAACTCTCTTTTCGGAAACAGAGCATAAATCATGAATATCCTTGAAAAATTATTCTGAGGACAACTGACATTCTCTGAAACACTGCCATGGTTTTTCTTCTTATCTTTGAAAAGTTTTGCAAAGTTTCCTACAAAGATTATATCCATCAGGAAGAGAGAAGCTTTTGAAAATATCAATAGCTTCTGAAGAAGAAAATGGCTTTCAAGAAACAGCCATCCAAAGGAAAAGTTCTACTATATTTAAGACAATTAGTCTGTCATTTACCGTGATTTAGAACCCCATATCCTCACGAAAGATGACAAATGCAACCTACTTTACTTACTATTCCTTTAACCACTTACTAGTACTGGAATAAGGTAAAGCTGTAGAATTGAAATTTATATGTCAGCCACATTTTTATTATTAACAATGCTGAGAAATTTAGGAGGAACATAACAAAAACAGATAGTAGAACTAAAAGCCATATAATTTCAAAGATAAACTTCATCACATGTTATTTCGTTACTTAAATTGTACAGACTATTATTCCTCTTTATGTTTTGCAGAAATATAATTTATAAAGCATTATCCTAAACATCACTTTGGGAAACATTCTTTAATAAAGCAATCTGTGTTCAGGCACACCTTTGCTTATACTTTTGTAGAAAACAAATCCACTGAGTTTGAAATAAAATAATTTCACAGTAATAACGCTTCAAGGTAGGTGAAATTTCTTTCTTGTTCAAAAAATAAAAATAGCTTTGATGGACTAGGAAAAGGCAATCCACTCCAGAATTCTTGCCTGGAGAATACTATGGACTGAGAAGCCTGGTGGGCTACAGTCCATGGGGTTACAAAGAGCTGGACATGACTGAGTACAGTGCATAAGATGTTCACTCATAAATGTTTAAAAAGAATATATTTAACATGTTTAAAGAGAGTATCTTTATAGAAATGCTTGCATATAGAAGCTCTAAAAGCTCCAAGTTCTTGAGAGTATGGACTATACAGATAGAATTTAACACATGGTAAGTTTTCAATAAATGTTTTGCTTTACATCTTTTTCTGTTCAGTTACCTACACACACACTCCCTCAACCCCCAATTCCAGCTTATTCTCCTACAAGGGACAACAAGAGCGTAATGTAAAATAGTCTAACTTGAAAGGAATTATCTGAATAGAATGCCTAGGGACAAAGTTTTCTACTAATATATTGATACGCAAGAGTAACAAATACCAGAGTACGTCTTTAGATTGAAAATTAACAAAATCTGTGTGAACTTCTCATTAGTATCAAAGATTAATATTACTATATTTCTTTTTTTAACTTTTAATTTTATATTGGAGTTTCATTGAAAATGTTGTGGTAGTTGCAGGTGTATAGCAAAGTTATTCAGTTAAACTTACACTAGTATCTATTCTTTTCTGGTTTTTTTGCCAAGAGAATGAACTGGTCATAGCAAGCACCCTCTTCCAACAACACAAGAGAGGACTCTACACATGGACATCACCAGATGGTCAATACAGAAATCAGATTGATTATATTCCTTGCAGCCAGAGATGGAGAAGGTCTGTACAGTCACCAAAAACAAGACTGGGAGCTGACTGTGGCTCAGATCATGAACTCCTTATTGCCAAACTCAGACTTAAAGAAAGTAGGAAAACCACCAGATCACTCAGGTATGACCTAAATCAAATCCCTTATGCTTTTACAGTAGAAATGACAAATAGATTCAAGGGATTGGATCTGATAAACAGAGTGTCTGAAGAACTATGGATGGAGGTTCACAACATTGTACGAGAGGCAGTGAGTGATCAAGACCATCACCAAGAAAAAGAAATGCAAAAAGGCAAAACTGTTGTCTGAGGAGGGCTTACAAATAGCTGAGAAAAGAAGAGAAGATAAAGGCAAAGGAGAAAAGGAAAGATCTACCCATTTGAATGCAGAGTTCCAAAGAATAGTAAGGAGAGAGAAGAAAGATTTCCTCAGTGATCAGTGCAAAGAAATAGAGGAAAACAATAGAATGGGAAAGACTAGAGATCTCTTCAAGAAAATTAGAGATACCAAGGGAACTTTTCATGCAAAGATGGGCTCAATAAAGGACAGAAATGGTATGGACCTAACAGAAGCAGAAGATATTAAGAAGAGGTGGCAAGAATACACAGAACTGTACAAAAAAAGATCTTCACGACCCAGATAACCACACTGGTGTGATCATTCACCTAGAGCCAGACATCCTGGAATGTGAAGTCAAGTGGGCCTTAGGAAGCATCACTATGAATAAAGCTAGTGGAGGTGATGGAATTCCAGTTGAGCTATTTCAAATCCTAAAGATGATGCTGTGAAAGTACTGCACTCAATATACCAGCACATTTGGAAAAATCAGCAGTGGCCACAGGACTGGAAAAGGTCTGTTTTCATTCCAATCCCAAAGAAAGGCAATGCCAAAGAATGCTCAAACTATGGCACAATTGCATAGGGTCACAACATGTTAGTAAATTAATGCTCAAAATTCTCCATGCCAGGCTTAAACAGTATGTGAACCGTGAACTTCCAGATGTTCAACCTGGTTTCAGAAAAGGCAGAGAAACCAGAGATTAAATTGCCAACATCCATTGGATCATCGAAAAAGCAAGAGTTCCAGAAAAATGCCTTTCACTGTGTGGGCCACAACAAACTCTGGAAAATTCTGAAAGAGGTGGGAATACTAGACCACATGACCTGCCTCTTGAGAAATCTGTAAGCAGGTCAGGAAGCAACAGTTAGAACTGGACATGGAACAACACACTGGTTCCAAATCGGGAAAGGAGTACGTCAAGGCTGTATATTGTTACCCTGCTTATTTAACTTATATGCAGAGTACATCATGAGAAACGCTGGGCTGGATGAACCACAAGCTGGAATCAAGATTGCTGCAAGAAAAATCAATAACATCAGATATGCAGATGACACCACCCTTATGGCAAAAAGTGTAGAAGAACTAAAGAGCCTCTTGATGAAAGTGAAAAAGAAGAGTGTGAAAAAGTTGGCTTAAAACTCAACATTCAGAAAACTATGATCATGGCATCTGGTCCAATCACTTTATTGCAAATAATGGGGAAACAACAGAAACATGAGAGACTTTATTTTGGGGGGCTCTAAAATCACTGCAGATGGTGACTGAAGCCATGAAATTCAAAGACGCTTGTTACTTGGAAGAAAAGCTATGACCAGCCTAGGGTTGGCACTTCCCTGGTGGCTCAGATGGTAAAGAGTCTGTCTAGAATGCGGGAGGCCAAGGTTTGAGCCCTGGGTTGGGAAGATCCCCTGGAGAAGGAAATGGCAATCCACTCCAGTACTATTGCCTGGAAAATCCCATGGACAGAGGGGCCTGGGAGGCTACAGTCTATGGGGTCACCAAGAGTCGGACACGACTGAGCGATTTCACTTCATTTCACCAGCAGTCCCAGAACCCAGCCTAAGATATTAAAAAGCAGAGACATTACTTTGCCAACAGAGGTCCGTCTAGTCAAGGCTATGGTTTCTCCAGTGGTCATGTATGGATGTGAGAGTTGGACCATAAAGAAAACTGAGTGCCGAAGAATTGATGCTTTTGAACTGTGGAGTTGGAGAAGACTACTGAGAGTCCCTTGGACTGCAAGGAGATCCAACCAGTCCATTCTGAAGGAGACCAGTCCTGAGTATTCATTGGAAGGACTGATCCTGAAGCTGAAACTCCAATACTTCGGCCACCTGATGGGCAGAACTGACTCATATGTTAAGATCCTGATACTGGGAAAGTTGATGGTGGAAGAAGGGGATGACAGAGGATTAGTTGGTTGGATTGCATTACCAACTCAATGGACATGAGTTTGAGTAAGCTCTGGGAGTTGGTGAAGGACAGGGAATACTGGTGTGCTGCAGTCCATGGGGTTGCAAAGAGTCGGACACGACTGAGCAACTGAACTGACTGATACTTTTTCAAATTCTTTTCCCATGTAGGTCGTTATATAATATTGAGCAGAATTCCCTCTGTATGCTGTACAGAGTTGCCTTGTTGGTTATCCATTTTAAATATAGCAGTGAGAGATGATATGGGGTGGGAGGTGGGAGGGGGATGCAGGATTGGGAGCTAATATACACCCATGGTGGATTCATGTCAATGTATGGCAAAACCAATATGGTATTGTAAAGTAAAATAAAGTAAAAATAAAATTAAAAAAAAAAAAGAATATATTTTTATGGAAACAACCTTGCAAATATAATAAGACACCTGGCTGCTCCCCTGCTTATTATTCAAAGATGTTTCCATATCAAATACATGAATAAATAAATTGACACATCAGAAGATTCTGAAAAAAAAAAATATATATATATATAGCAGTGTGTATGTCAGTCCCCAATTCCCAAGTGTCAGGGTGGGAGAGAGATAATATTACTGTATTTCTTAATAAGCACATATATTTCAAGACAGACTGTATTGCCTTACAGTGAATCATCTGTTTTCACTGAAATTGAGCAGAAGTTGGCTAACTATGGCCCTGGAAGAGAGGGAATTTCTGCAGATGGTATGAAGTTGGATTCGGGGAGAGGTTTTAAGTTTCACAGATACATAAAATGCATTAAAACCAATGCTTTATACATCCTATATAGCACCTATATGGGGCTATATAGGTATCCCAAGCTTTTATTATCAAATTAAAGACATACATCCATATGTATGTGTGCATGCCAGGTTGCTTTCATCATGTCCAACTCTTTTCAGTGCTATGGACTGTAGCCTGCCAGGCTCCTCTGTCCAAGGGATTCTAAAGGCAAGAATACTGCAGTGGGTTGCCATGACCTCCTCCAGGGGATCTTTCTGACTCAGGTATCGAATGTGTCTCTCTCATATCTCCTGTATTTTCAGGTGGGTTCTTTACCACTAGCACCACCTGGGAAGCCCCATACATCCACATGCATCACTGCTATTTATTCTGATCATTATATCAAAAGAAATATCCATCAGTGAATCAGAAAATCCTGCCATTTGTGACAACATGGATGGAACTTGCATAAATCAGACAGACAATTCAGTATGATCTCCCTTATATGTGGAATCTAAAAACATTTTATATGTCAATTATATCTCAACAGAGCTGGGAGAAAAAAAGGGTATTTTCACATCAAAAGAAGTAAGAAATGCAGAGTCTTAGAAGAGGCAATCCTTCTCAGAAACAGAAGTTAATAATCTTACCCAAGTCAACGTATGCCATGGTTACAAGTATCTATGACTGAGAGCAAGTCAACCCAAAACTTAAACAGAGACCTTTTTACTATCTTTTCAATTGTGTGGGTTCACTGAGCTCAGAGTGGGGCTCAGTGTAAGTCAGCTCTCAGTTGGCTGGGGTCTCAGCTGTGGCTGTTGACCAGAGATACTGCATGTGTTTGTCTTGGCATTTGGTTTGATCTTTTCATCATATGGAGACTGGGTTCTGGGAGGGAGTGTCCTGAGAGCAAGCATCTCACCAGAGGAGGCAGAAGCTTCTAGTACTCCTACAGTCAAGGCTTAAACTGGCCCAGGAGTCACAAGGTCCTCCCAAATGTAGGAGAAAGGGGAACAGATCATAAAGAGTTTTTCACATCTTTAATCTCCCCAAACCATCACTCGTAAGCTTTTCTCATTTTGCTTTGGCTGGTGAGAGTGTTGTCTAGGATGGGCACCTGTCTATGGACCATTATTAAGAAATGAGCTGGTGTGAGTAGCCAATTCTTTCCTCTGAAGAGAAATTTCCTTGGGAGTTTCTCTCCATGGGTGGGGGAAAGCTCACAGGTTCCATATTTTTCCATGAATGTTTTATAACAATTATTTACTTTGTCATGCCATATCACAATGGCATCAAGCTCTACTTATTTAGGCAACTCAGCAAAACAGAAGGAGATTTGACCTTACCATGTCATGTATAGACAGAAGGAACCATGCAGTGGTTTTCTCACATTGAGCATGTTAGAATGAAGGACGGATGCTTTTCTTCTCCTCCACCCCTTCTAAATGTACAGTTTTCATGCAAACTTGAATCTCTCCTCTCTCACAGATCTCTGTAACAGTCTACATTGCTGGTCTTGTTGTTCAGTCACTGAGTCATGTCCAAGTCTTTTGTAGCCCCATGGACTGTAGCCTGCCAGGCTCCCCCTTCCATGGGATTTCCCAGGCAAGTGTGTTGTCATCTCCTTCTCCAGTGGATCTTCCTGATCCAGGGATTGAACCCACACCTTCTACAATGGCAGGTGGATTCTTTACCACTGATCCTCTAGGGAAGCCCTGTAAGAGTCTATAGAACTGTCCAATGCAACTTACTCCCACAAGGTAGAATAACTGCATCTTAAAACAGCACTATTCATCAGAGATGTCTCAAATGTATTACTGTTGAGAAAATAACACACACACATAGATAAACATACACACACACAAATACGTGGTCTATCTCTGAGTTCCATGAAATCATCAAACTTAAATCAATCCCATCCCATCCCCAGTATACTAAATGCAAATTGTAAAATCGATCAGGAAGCTGTACAATCAATTCAAGCTCATTACTAACAGCTGAGCTGATCAGCAAGACCACCAGTCACTGATGGCTCAGCAATTAATTGGATCTCTCTGGTTGATCCAATTACACCATTAAGAAATAACCAGACCAACTATTTTACAGTCTGCTTATTCCAGTTGTCTTAATGACTGAATTGGACTGGGTTGCCCAGTGACCCCAGCAATTGCTTCATGATTGGCCTGCAGGTGATTGAGACAGCCAGTCATCCCTGGCCAGTGTAATCTCACTAACAAAGTGGAGCTGTCTCTTCATATGCTGCAGAAGCACTAACAGGATTGTTTTCACTATAAGCTGTGGCCCCATCTGACACAAGGACATTTTCTGACAATTACACAGCCGTATGTGCATTTGACCAGCCGCCCAGCGCTTGGAACAACTCTACCACCTTGGTATGGGAACTGCAGCGTGACTGAAGATGCAAATCCGATTAAGTAAATTGTAGTTGGAAACCAGGCATGTTGATCAATAGTTGGAAACTTTTATGAACATCGTGATGATTGCTATTTAATGTAAATCTCTTTATTTTTCCTGCTTTCAAAAGAAATAAATGACCACTTTTTTCATTGGCTGACACGTTTGATCAAAGCATAAAAGAACACTGGAGAAGCAGTGCTTTTAAAAGCAATCTAGTCATGCTCGGACTATAAAACCTTAATTACAACCCTAGATTTTCCTGGCAGATGTGTTTGTTAAATGAAGCTCTTCTCTATTCAGCATATATGGGCCTTGGTTTGCAAATATGATTTGCTTCCCAAAGACATGAACACACACACGCACATGTGCATGCATTTCATGAAGAGCTCACCTGCTGTTATCTTACACTTTCCTCTCTCTTTAGTCAGCTCTATTTGCAGAGGGCACATTTTAAAGCAGTCATTAGAGATATTTTATAGTTCACGTTTGCTTTGTCATTACCAGTACTCTTTCAAATATTTATCCATATTGTTCCTAAATAAAACACCCAAGCAAACATTTATGAGTCATTTGTGAATATATTTAGGAGAAAAGTGATTGTCTGTGGGTCATAAGCCATTCTCACTATAATAGATTTTAACTCAGCATTTATTCGAGGGTGTGAGAGTGGAAACTACCAGGCTGATGGGAGCATAATAGAACAGGAATTAGTGTGATTTAGTATTGGAGAAGGAAATGGCAACCCACTCCAGTGTTCTTGCCTGGAGAATCCCAGGGACGGGGGAGACTGGTGGGCTGCCGTCTATGGGGTCGCACAGAATCGGACACGACTGAAGCGACTTAGCAGCAGCAGCAGCAGCAGCATGTACATTGTCATGAAGGCAGGCACTCCCCTCTTCTCCCTCGAGCTCCTGGATCTTCTGGGTTCCTTCCTACTTTACAACCCTCTTCTCATCTCTAAAATCTCCTCTCCTTCCCTTACTGAAAACCCCATAAAATACTGATGTGTGCTAAGTCGCTTATTTGTATCTGACTCTTTGCAATCCCCTGGACCATAGCCTACCAGGTTCCTCTGTCCATGGGATTCTCCAGGCAAGAATTCTGGAGTGGGCTGCCATGCCCTCCCCCAGCAGGTCTTCCTGACCCAGGAATCAAACCTGTGTTTCTCACGTCTCCTGCATTGGCAGGAGGGTTCTTTACCACTAGCAAAGCTGGGAAGCCCCAAAATATTGATGGGTAATATTTAAATATCTATCTAAACTGATATAATCTATTTAACTATAATAAATACTAAGGAATTTATCTAATCATTTTGTATTAAGTGATTAATACTGCTACTGCTGCTAAGTCGCTTCAGTCGTGTCCAAATCTGTGCGACCCCAGAGATGACAGCCCACCAGGCTCCCCTGTCCCTGGGATTCTCCAGGCAAGAACACTGGAGAGGGTTGCCATTTCCTTCTCCAAGTGATTAATACTAAATCTATACAAATACAAAGTGACAATCAATTAAGCAAAAGTAAATTTCTTTCAATCATGATATCAGTTTAATAAAGTGAAGGACTTATTTTTCCATGCAAAAGTAAAAACGTACTTTTTTTTTTCAATCAGTTCTCTGTTATCTGGAAAATGTACTAAAAGACAGCAGTTAATGGTACAGCAACTTATAGTTCCATCCCTGTATTTTATAAATTTTTGCTAATAAATGTAACTTAAGTTATGACTTCAAGGATCATGTATTTAATTATAACTTTTCCATAAATTATCCATGCAGGAATTAAAGGAAAATCCAATATTTAAACAGAAGTTTAGAATACATCAAACATCATTTGGCTTAGAGAACATTATTATAGTTTATATTAATACATTAGAAACTCATCAAATTGTATATCTCATCAAATTGTAGATCTGTTGTCTGATAATGTACATGTCATAAAGATGCAGGGACAGACTCAAGGATTCAAGGTGGATTATTTTCCTTAGCTGAATCTTGATTTAATTTGTATCATTATCTTAGCCAACTGACTTGACCTACCTATTTCTAATTTCCTGATTCTTAAAGTTCATTCTGATGTTTTTGATGATTAATAAGGCTACTCATTTTGCAATGCTTCTTAACTAAAAGCAACAAAGCAATCAAACAATAATTATTTGGCAGAATTTCAATGTGCTTCACATGCTTTCTTCTTACATCTTAGATCTCATGCTCGAAATATTGTACCGTTCATGTTCTGAAATCACATTGAAAGATGCAGTGCTATAAAATAATGCAATTTTTGCAACTTTTCATATGTATGCATACATGTAAGTATGCACAATTCATTTCAATAAGAACACTGCAAATTAGTATTTTCAAATGGCCAGTCTGAATTTCATTTAATGTAAATGTGTCATGGTAGTGTCAGAGTAAGAAATCTCTTACTAGCACCTAATATACTGTCTTTTCTTCAAAATTAAATTTAAAAATATACATCGTAAATAAAAACTAATTACAACCAAAGAATTTGCCAAATGTCATGGAGATGTACTAATAGACTAGGGGAAGAGAATTGCTGGGTATTTAAAAACTATCTTTTAAATAACAGAATAAATGAAGGCATATTGATATAACATTGGGTTGGCCCAAAAGTTTATCTGGGCTATTCCATAACATCTTATAGAAAAACCCACACAAACTTTTTGGCCAACCCAATATGTACAAGTTAATGCTACAAAGATTAGTAAATGATGCTTTAAAGAAATAAATATATAAAAGAATTTATAAAGGAGAAGAATTGGGATTTTATTAAAATTAAGAACTTGTGTTCATTAAGAGACATCATTAAGAGACTACAAAGGCAAGCCACAGAGGAGATGATATTTGCAATATGACAAAAAATTTGTGTCCAAGAGTGTATTAAGAAGCCCCTCAGATTAGCAGGGAAAAAAAAAAAGATAATCCACTTCTGCAAAACAGTAAAAAGGCTAGAATACATACTTCACAAAAGAAGATATTCAAATAGCCAGTGAGCTTATAAAGAGATGCTTATTAAATGCAAATTAAAACCACAGTGAGATATTCCTGGAACAAAATGGCTAATGATAATAATAATATCAATTGGGAAAGATGTGGAGCAAATTGAGCTTTCATACTCTGCATATGAGAGTGGAAACTGATGTAGCTACTCTTGCAAAGGTTTTAGGCAACCTATCACTAAAGCCAAAAATATAATTTCCTAGGACCCAACAATTCCACTCCTGATACATATCAAACAAAAATGATGAATACTTTGTACACCAAAAGACATGTAGAATAATATTCTGAGAAGTGTTATTTTAAAAAGCTCAATTGGAAACAACTCAAATGTACATCAAAATGGGTAAAAACAAAATAAAATCCAACTCATGTTATAACTATACAATGGAATATTCCTCAACAATGACAAGAATGCAACTATCAAAACCGGCAACAACATAGAAAAATCTAGTGGGAAACAAACAAACAAACAAACAAACAAAAAAAAAAAAACAAAAGAAAACATTACTTCAGCAAGAGAAAAAAACTAAAGTGAAAGTCGCTCAGTCATGTCTGACTCTTTGCAACCCCATGGACTTAACCTGCCAGGCTCCTCTGTCCATGGGATTCTCCAGGCAAGAATGCTGGAGTGGGTAGCTGTTCCTTTCTGCAGGGGATCTTCCCAACCCAGGAACTGAGCCAAGGTCTCCCACATAGCAGGTAGATTCTTTACCATCTGAGCCACCAGGGAACCAGGCACAAAAGAACAAATACTATATGACTCTATTTATATGAGCAGGCAAAGCAAGTCTACAGGGACAGAGATTGAAGAGTGGAACAAGAGGGATGGTTACACTGGGAGGAAGTACAAGAGATGTTTCTGGAGTATTAGTATTGCTATTATCTTGACTGAGTGGTGGGTACAGGGTATTTTTGCAAAAAGCCATCAAGCTGTGCCCTTAAGATGCACGTAATTTATAGAATGTATGTCACGTTATTTGTTTAGAAAAATATACTATGTATGTGTGTGTGTGTGTGTGTGTGTGCATCTGGGAAGACATATGATATAAAAGTTGTGTTTAAGAAGGTAGGAGGGTTTTTCTTTGTTTTGTTCTTGGCTGTGCTGTGCAGCTTGCAGGATCTTAGTTCCCTGACCAGGGATCAAACCTGCACCCCCTGCAATGGAAGCAGAGTCTTAATCACTGGACCACCAAGAAAGGTAGGACATTTGGTGTTTCAGCTTTGCAACAATCACAGCTGTATCTCAAACTCCCCATCTAGTAAATGCATGAGCTAAATGAGATATTTTCCAAGGAAATTTCTCATTCTAAATGTCAGTGATTCTATAATTAGGCCAGTTTAGTATTTTGGCTTATGTGTGGGCAACATATGTGTGTGCTAAGTCGATTCAGTTGTGTCTGACTCTTCGTGACCCATGAAATGTAGACCACCAGGGTCCTCTGTCGAAGGGATTCTCTGGGCAAGAATACTGGAGTGGGTTGCCATTTCCTCCTCCAGGGGATCTTCTGAACCCAGGGATCGAACCTGCACCTCTTACGCCTCTTGCATTGGTAGGCAGGTTCTTTACCACTAGCAACACCTATGTATGGGCAACAATCCAGTGCAAGTCCATTAATTTCTGTAATGCACATCATGTGGTCTAAATCTGGAGTCTGTGAGGGAAGATACTTGTTCACATAGATGTCTCAACACAATGTTCAGATCAGAGAGTAAATTGCCAAATCTACTGAGAGATGACTTCTAACTAGGAAAGTGGATGTCATGAAACTTCCTTACCCACCTTGCTCAGATAAAGCAAAGCAAAGCCAATACTATAAGCTTCTAAGGTTATATTTTGCTAATTAAAAATCAGTGCAAAATGTATTCTCTATAAATACCAGAACTTTCCTATAAAATATTTTCACTCATCTTACTGAATTTTTAATACAAATATGTAAAACAAATTTATATATAAATAATGCATAAATTTATGTATTAATATACAGAGTACATATTAATATAGATGTTAACACACATGTATAATAGATGCATAGTACATCTAATAGCATTCATTTCTCACTGTTGGACTCTCTTCAACTAAATTATCAAGAGTGAGTTAGCAATGGCAAGAACAGATGACTCCTTTGCACAAGATGCATGCCAGTGGGTCTATTTGGTGGCAAGAGTCTCAGGTGTTTCTCCATGAGATGTGAGCAGTGGTAGCCTTGTCCTAGTGCTGAGCACAGTGCATTTAGGCAGCTTTGGGCTGTGAGGTCTAAACAGAGGAATTTTTTTTTTTCATGTTGGTATAACATGAATATGAATTACAGATCTACAGTAGAAAAGCTCAAGTAAGTTTGTAGGGAGAGACAGAGATAATGGAAAGAAACAAGCATGATTTTTAAAAATGTTTAAAAACAGACCTCCTGGGAGGTCTGTTATAAGCAAAAATTTGGGAGTAAAAAAGATGGTAGTGAACACATTTAAGAAAATACATGTTAAAGCCCATTTTTAAAGGGTTTATCTTTAGTTCTAAAAGGCCATTGAGAACAGGTAAAGATTTAGTATAAAACAGGCAATTGGATTTTAGTTGGAGGCACATCCTTCTTAAAATATTTCAACTTATGTCTGGAAAGCCAGAAATGAGGTGGAAGGGGGGGTGGTGCAGGTGTTTTAGCTTCACGCAGAAAGCACAAGATCTGTCTTCTCTGGGGGTGCAGGAACATGGTATCGATTTCACAGCACTATGCTTGAAGCCCAGAGAATTGGTGTTTGAACCCCTGCTCCCCCAATTACTGGTTGTATGACCTTTAACTACATTTGCCCAGCAAATGTTTGCTGAACAGATGCACAGTGCCAGCTGCTGGGAATATATAACTGAGAAAAGCCACAGTCCCTGACTTCCCAGCGGGAGGAACAGACAAGTTAACCGTTACTTTCATTAGAGCGTGGTCAGTGCCGTGCTGGGGTCTATTAGCACAGGGCACTTGCTCCAGGAACAAATCAGCAGGATCCTAAAGGCAGTCTTGAGAGGAAGGCACGGAAAAAACCAGAGAGGATGGGACAAAACGTGCAATTTGAGTCCTGAAGGATGAACAGGGATTCACAAAGAAAAATGAGAGAGAGAGGAGACTTACATGTCAAATATCCTTGAGGAAAAAGAAAGAACAGTTCTTTGGGGAAGGACACATTGTTCAGGAGTTAATTAGCATGGGAAGCATACAGTGATAAGTAACTCAGGAGAGGTGGGTAGGGCCAGGCCAAACCATGTGCATGATGCTCGGAAGCTTTATTCTGATATCAATGGGGAACATTAGGGAGAAAACAGCCCAATTGAAACTGCAATTTTCAAAAATTCATTGCAACTCCATAGGATGGGATGGAAGGGCTGGTGGTGGCAAGAATACAGGCAGAGAGATTAATTAGGAGGGTGTGGCAGTGATTCAATGGTGGCCTAACCGAAAGATGCTGGCACTGGGGAGGGAGAGGTGGATGGAGATTTGAGAGGCATTAGGGAAGAGGAATGAACAGAATTTTTTAAATTAATTAATTATTTTCATTGGAGACTAATTACAATATTGTGGTTTTTGTCATACACTGACACGAATCAGCCATGGGTGTACATGTGTCCCTCGTCCCGAAACCCCTCCTCCCACCTCCCCCCCATCCCATCCCTGAGCGTCATCCCAGTGCACCAGCTTTGAGTGTCTTGTTTCATGTGTTGAACTTGGACTGATTATCTGTTTCACAAATGATAATATACATGTTTTAATGCTAGTCTCTCAAATCATCCCACCCTTGCCTTCTCCTACAGAATCCAAAAGTCTGTTCTTTATATCTGTGTCTCTTTTGCTGTCTCACATATAGGGCCGTCGCTACCATCTTTCTAAGGAATGAACAGAATTTGAATAGACGCAGGCCATGGGGAAAAATGGGGCTCCCTTGGTGGCTCAGTGGTAAAGAATGTGCCTGCCAACCAGGAGATGTGGGTTCGATCCTTTGGTCAGGAAGATCCCCAAAAGAAGGAAATGGCGACCCACTCCGGTATTCTTGCATGGGGAATCCCATGGACAGAGGAACCTGGGGGGCTACAATCCATGGAGTTGCAAAGAGCTCGACACAATTTGGCAGCTACGCAGCAGCACAGCATGGGGAAGAATGGGGTATCAGGCGGAAGGGTTAGGTTTTTAGCTTGCATACTCATTAGACACCATCTGAAACGGAATAACACGAGTTCCAGGAAAAGTAGCACTTTTTCCTGCCACAAATACCAAATGGTACCACTTACATGTGGCATCTACAATACGACACATATGAACTCATCTATGAAACAGAAACACACTGACAGGCATAGAGGACAGACTTGTGCTGTCATTGGGGGCGGGGAGTTGGGGGAGCTGGGCTGCGAGGTCGGGATTAGTAGGTACAAACTATTTCACAGAGACTGGCTAAACAATAGGGTTCCACTGTATATCACAGGGGACTGTATTCAACATGCTGTGATAACCACAATGGAAAACACTACGAAAAATAATGCATGCATATATGTATAGCTTTGCTCTATCAAAGTGAAATGAATCACTTTGCTCTATACCCAGAAATTAATACCTTGAAAATCAGCTATACTTCAATAAAATAAATACAACAAAGAAAATAAATCTGTTTTTTTGCTTTGACTAAAAGAGCATTGAATACTTGAAGCACACCCTCACCAGCTGACTTTCACTATCGGAGATTTAAATGCTTCTATTTATTTTCAAAACATTCTCCCAGTCTTTTATAGGTTAAAGTCCTCTGTCTCCAGCAAGACCATTAAGGACAGCATAGAACAGGCTTTAGTACGTAGTAACAAATCAAACACCAACTCATAGCAGTTCTTTAATAAGAAGTGTGAATGGAGCCCACACATGTGAGAAGAACCTTGGGAATTTACAAATGCTCAGCCTCTCAGTGAGCTGAATGAGACAGGGTGATGAGTATCGTTTTCTGAGACTGGACAAGCATGTATTGAATACCCACTGGCGGGAAACATGGCACCTCGTTTAAGTCATTAGGCAAAGTTCCCACCATCAGAGTTTATCAGTTTATCACTATCAGAGTTTTAAATGCTTTTACCTATTTTCACAAAATCCTCCCAGTCTTTTATAGGTTAAAGTCCTCTGTCTCCAGCAAGACCATAAGGACAGCATAGAACAGGGATCTCACCATATCCTTTCTTTGCTTTGGGGCTTACTATCCTAATACCTAGGACAAACTAGAGCTAATGAAAGTCCACTGTCCAGGACTGAACTGATCAGAGGGTTTCGATCATGCTATCAGAATATCAGAATTAAGCCTACCTGTCAAATATTAGAGGAGTAGAAGGAAGAAGATGTTGGGATTCTCAAGGTCTTCTTGATAGGATATAAGGTCTACAATTATATAACTCTATTTGTATCTAGCAAGGGGTGCCTGGCTGGCTATAGTCCATGGGGTCGCAAAAGAGTTGAACACGACTTAGTGACTAAACAACAGCTAACCTTAGCTTATTGGTGGCAATTTGCATATTTCTATGGCTTATAGACAATGAAAACCCGAAATTTCTTGTAAACGAGAAAAAGATGAGAGTTTGAAGCCTATGCCATTTGAGGAGAGGATGAAGTTTCAGGTTTGCCAGAATAATTCAGTTGTAATAGTCTGATTCACAAAAACTAGTGGGAAAGTCTGGTTCCTGTACAATCCTGTGGTTCAGTGTTGACATAGTACACAAAAGCCAGTACAGGTCACTTCTGGAGCACAGGACACTTACAAGAGATATTGTCTGCTAAGTGGGACAGGAAGCTGAATTATCTACCAGATAATTCACATCAATTCATTGATCTGCCTACCATGAACTCTCTCCATATTACTTTAGGTAGGCCTATGAGTAAAGTACTATGGGCCAAATAAGGTCCTTATTATTCTTCTAATGTATGTATATGTATGCATGGCAGAGATCAGGAAGGGAAAAGGCCTTTTCTATGAATAATGGTTAAATAATGCCAGCATGGCCTACTAATAGCCCCTCAATCATTCAGGTTCCAATTCACCAATTACTGACTCAGTCTTCAGATTTAAAAGCTTTGCAATCCAATAATCAACATGATGGAAAAAAAAACAAACCTTGTTGGCATTTAGCTCATGAATGACAACAGATTGATTGAGGGAAGAAATGTAAGTTACATATTTTGACTAAAAGTCTAAAGTCAGACTTGTATGATTTCGACATGAGGCAGATCATTGAGGCAAAGAGTTTTTCAGGAAATCTCTGCCTCAATTATCTTGAATAACAAAATTTCAAGGTAGTGTATTATCCATACAATTTTCAAACATTTTACTTTACAATGAAAAGGAAGACATAACTCAAGTAGAAGTGTTTCTACTTTTTTTTTTTTTTTTTTTTACCACTCTCACATTTCTTTTCCACCCAGAGGAGGCTGGGACTGAGTAAAAGGAGGCATCTTACAATATCATATGAACACCAGCTGTTGCATATAGGTCTGAAGTGCTATTTCATTTTAGACTATATATTTTAAAAAGAACTATTGTTTAACCATTAAAAAAATAACCCTGCTGAAATATGCTGCAAGTTTTAGCCTTGGGGAAAATAACCAAGTGAAAACCCATTGAGTTCTTTATCCTCTAAACTTTAAGATGCTTTAGAGAGGTGTTCATAAAATAAGTTATGCGCATTTTACCCAACTTGGATGGGCTCTCACTTGCTATACTGAGTGATAAAATCTTTCTTCTCTCATATTCACATTTCTCAAGAAATGAGTCAATGCATGCTCAGCTTCCATGACCAACAAATTGGAAACCAAATTCTTCTCATTTGAAAGGGAGAAAGGTGTCCAGAGTAACTAGTTTTATGAGCTGCACCTCTGTGATAAATTATTCCCAGATGCTGATGTGGATAAAAATACCCTTCTTTCCTCTGAATACCTGTGAAAGCAGGTAGATTTCAAGCAGATGGCTTTAAGTACCACATATCTTGCCATTGTTCTAAAGCTGGATAAAGACCTTTCCACTGCCAAGGGCATAAGCATCACACTTCATCTGATAAAACATTATCTAAACATGGACTTTGTGTAGGAATTATGCTAAAGCATAAGCTTTCTATTCATAGGGTGGTCTACATTCAAAAAATACTTATGAAACACATACCTGTGACGGGTATTGACTAACGCAAGGAAAATTCATGGCCTGGGTAAAAGCAACACCATTAAAAACTGGTTAATAACTCTTAAATATAGGAGCTGCTATAATTCCAGTGATTGGAATCCAAAGAAAAACCACTATGAGCAGAAATAGTGGTTGTCTTAGTTCGGGTTCTAAAGGAACTGAGTCTAAGACTAGAATATGAGTTCAAACAGTTTGTTTCAGAGGTGATCCCAGGAGGCATGGAAAGAGTAGTGAAGTGATATGCGAGAGGAAGGCAGTTAAATGAAGAATGAGTTGTTGTCAAGCCAACTACCACAATGGACCACTGGAGTTTAATGCTGCAGGGAAATTTTAAGAAGTGATGCCTAAAAGCAGAGGGGCTAGGGTATTTATAGACTGGAGAATCATTGACGGAAGGCAAGGTTCCAATGGGATCTACTCCTGGTAAAGAATATTTCCACTGTTATGGGAAAACCCCTCAGGCACAGAATTACAGGTAGCAGCACTTGGAAATTTGCTGGAGCACAGTGAAATGTTAAGGTCCAAGGAATGCAAACAGAGAACAGGAAACATCTCCTGCAATGGCAAGATTTTATCCCCCTGGAACTTCCCTTTTTCTGACCATTCTCTCTTCTTCCTTCATTTCTGTCCTCATCTAACTTGATTAGAGACATCAGGGCAGAGAGACTGACCTGTCTCTTAGTTGTTATTTTCCCCTTGAGAAAATTCTTTCACACCTACTTGGCAATTTTATTTAAAAATTTATTTCCACAAGCAACCTGAATATGGAAAGACAAAAACTTAAAAAAAAAAAAAAAAGCAATAGTATGTAAACCAAGTTATTATACATGGTTGTAAATTACATGGGCTATTTAATTTTCTTCCTATATCTACACACATCAGACTGGCATTTCTAAAACATATCTGAAGCTCAGGATGGTTTAATATTCAAGGCTTGATAATATAATCAATTATCTTCTGTTTTCATCATCTCCCAAGGAACAAAACATTCTTCTGTCTATGCCTCCCTAAGTCAAAGGTTTCTCATAAGAAATCAATTGACTGGTAGACTTAATGTGATTCTGCAGGGCTTTTTCCTTTTATACAAGCAGTCATCATTTAAGACCAGTGAGATTAAGAAGAAAAAGCAATAAAAGGAATCCAAATTGGAAAAAAGAAGCAAAACAGTTGCTGTTTGCAGATGACATGATACTATGTATATATATGTGTATGTGTGTGTGTGTGTGTGTCTGTGTCTGCGTGTGTATATGTGTATATGTATGCGTGTGTGTGTGTGTGTGTATAAATCCTGAAGATGCTACCAGAAAACTAATAGAGCTTATCAATTCACAGAAATCTCTTGCATTCTTATACACTGACAACAAAAAATCAAAGAGAGATTAAAGAAACAATCCTATTTACTATCACATTAAAAAGAATAAAAATACCTAGGAATAAACCCACTGAGGGAGACAGAAGACCTGTACTCAGAAAACTATAAGATACTGATTAAATAAAATAAAAGATGACACAAATAGATGGAGAGTTATACCCTTTTCTTTGATTAGGAGAGTATTGTGAAGATGGCTATACTGTCCAAAGCAATCTACAGATTCAGTGCAATCCCTATCAAATTACCAATAGCATTTTTCACAGAACTAGAACAGAAAATTTTACAATTTGTATGGAAACACCACAAATAGCCAAAGCATATTGAGAAAGAAAAATGTAGCTGGAGGAATTAAGCTTCTTGGCTTCAGGCTATACTACAAAGCTACAGTCATCAAAACAGTATGATATTGGCATAAAAAACAAATACATAGATTGATGAAACAGGATACAAAGTCCAGAGATAAACCCACACACTTACAGTCATCTAATCTATGACAAAAGAAGCAAGAATACACAATCGAGTAAACACAGTCTCTTTGATAAGTGGTGTTGGGAAAACTGGACAACTGCATGTAAAAGAATACACAAAAATGAACTCAAAATCGACTAAAGGCCTAAATGTAAGGTCAGATACTATAAAATTTCTACAGGAAAACATAGGCATGACACTCTCTGACATAAATCGCAGCAAGACATTTTTTGGATCCACCTCCTAGAGTAATAAAATAAAAACACAAACAAATGAAACCAAATGAAGCTTAAAAGATTTTGCACAGCTAAGGAAACCATAAACAAAATAAAAAACAACTCTAAAAGAAAATATTTGCAAACAAAGCAAGGGACATAAGATTAATCTCCAAAATATACAAATAGTCCATGCAGCTCAACATAAAAAAATAAACAACCCAATCAAAAAAATGGGCAAAAGATCTAAATAGACACTTTTCCAAAGAAGACATACAGATCTATAAAAAGCATATAAAAAAAGATGCTCAACATCACTAATTATTAGAGAAACACAAATCAAAACGACAATGAAGTTGTCACCTCACACTGGTTGAAATGGCCATCATTAAAAAATCTACAAACAATAAATGCTGAAGAGGGTATGGAGAAAAGGGAACACTCCTATATTGTTGGTGGGAATGCAAACTGGTACAGCCAGTACGGTGAAGAGTATGCTGCTGCTGCTAAGTCGCTTCAGTCGTGTCCGACTCTGTGCGACCCCATAGACGGCAGCCCACCAGGCTCGCCCGTCCCTGGGATTCTCCAGGCAAGAACACTGGAGTGGGTTGCCATTGCCTTCTCCAGGAGAGCAGTATGGAGGTTCCTTAAAAAAACTGGAAATAGAGCTACCATATGATCCAGTGTAGGGTCCCATTCCTAGTCAGATATATGAAGAAAATCATACATGCACCCAATGTTCACTGTAGCACTATTTATTAATGTTATAGCTAGGACCTGAAAGCAACCTAAATGTCCATCAACAAAGNGAGAGCAGTATGGAGGTTCCTTAAAAAAACTGGAAATAGAGCTACCATATGATCCAGTGTAGGGTCCCATTCCTAGTCAGATATATGAAGAAAATCATACATGCACCCAATGTTCACTGTAGCACTATTTATTAATGTTATAGCTAGGACCTGAAAGCAACCTAAATGTCCATCAACAAAGGAATGGATACATGTATGAAATGAATATTACTCAATCATAAAAAGAACAAAATAATGTCATTTGTAGCAATAGGGATTGACTTAGAGATCTGCATACTGAGTGACATAAGTCAGAGAGAGAAAGACAAATATAGGCCACTTACATAAGAAATCTAAAAAAGGCTACAAATGAATGTATCTACAAAACGTATATAGAATTACAGATGCAAAAAATAAACTTGTTACTGAGAGGTAAGGGAGGAAGGATAAACTAGGAGCTTGGACAGACACATACACATTACTATATATAAAACAGATATCTAATAAGGACTTACTGTATAGCACAGGAAAGTGTTCAATACTCTGCAATGGCCTATTTGGGAAAAGAATCTAAAAAAGAGTGGATATGACAGATTCATTTTGCTGTACATCTGAAACTAACACAAAACTGTGAATCAATTATACCCCAATAAAAATGTTTAAAAGTAGCAGACCTTGTAGGTGAGAGATGGGGTAGTTACACCCTTTTAGAAATGTCTAATGACTTAGAGTTGTTACAATTCAAGGAGGTTTCTGCAAATTTGCTTTCCTTTGTGCTTCTCTGCTGCTGCTGCTGCTGCTGCTAAGTCGCTTCAGTCGTGTCCAACTCTGTGCGACCCCATAGACAGCAGCCCACCAGGCTCCCCCATCCCTGGGATTCTCCAGGCAAGAACACTGGAGTGGGCTGCCATTTCTTTCTCCAATGCATGAAAGTGAAAAGTGAAAGGGAAATCGCTCAGTCATGTCTGACTCCCAGCAACCCCATGGACTGCAGCCCACCAGGCTCCTCCGTCCACGGGATTTTCCAGGCAAGAGTACTGGAGTGGGGTGCCATTGCCTTCTCCAAGTATGTGCTAATTGATTAAGGGAATATGTTCCACACAGTTATAATAAAGACATGGAAAATTATTAAAATGTAGAGAAAAATACAGCTTTCTGAAATAAGTGCAAAAGATGTTCAGTTCAGTCACTCAGTCATGTCCGACTCTTTGCAACCCCATGAATCACAGCACGCCAGGCCTCCCTGTCCATCACCATCTCCTGGAGGTCACTCAGACTCATGTCCATCGAGTCTGTGATGCCATCCAGCCATCTCATCCTCAGTCGTCCCCTTCTCCTCCTGCCCCCAATCCCTCCCAGCATCAGGGTCTTTTCCAATGAGTCAACTCTTTTCATGAGGTGGCCAAAGTACTGGAGTTTCAGCTTTAGCATCATTCCCTCCAAAGAAATCCCAGGGCTGATCTCCTTCAGAATGGACTGGTTGGATCTCCTTGCAGTCCAAGGGACTCTTAAGAGTCTTCTCCAACACCACAGTTCAAAAGCATCAATTCTTCGACACTCAGCCTTCTTCACAGTCCAACTCTCACATCCATACATGACCACAGGAAAAACCATAGCCTTGACTAGACAGATCTTAGTCAGCAAAGTAATGTCTCTGCTTTTGAATATACTATCTAAAATCTAAGGAGAGGCTTTGAGATACTTCTGGGGAATCTGAAGTTGTTAACATTCCAATTAAGTATATCAAGCATCATTGTTATTAATATATCATTTCTCCGTTTTGTTTTCAATCTCTGTCACAATAATCAGAAACAAATTCCAAGGCTCTTTGGTTTCAGCCTGTTGTAAACAATGCAACTCCAGGAGACAATTTATATAACGGTGAACAACTAAGGCACTCTGCCCTTTCAACACTAGAGAAACGAAAGCAAAGGAGACAACTTTTCTTAGCCCGGTCCAGAATTCTGACCACCAAGACTTGGTTTGTATTGCAGAAGACTAATCTCTGAAAAATGGACAGCATTCCCACAAGAATGTAGCCTTTTCAGGTGACTCTTTGATTAAAAAAAAAAAAAAAAAATCCTGTGTCTTAGGAATTTGTTTGGTTTCTCTTTTCTATACCAAGTCAGGAAACTATACATATATGTGTGTATGTGTGTGTGTGTGTGTATATATATATATGGCTTAAGAATATATATATATACACACACAAACACATGTACATACACATACATACATATGCATATACAGACAGACAGACATACGCACACATGCACTATCCACATCTCCAAAAGGTCTTTTCCCCAGTCTTCTTTACTGTCAAGGTGATATTTTTCCACAGTGGAAAGCTTTGGAGCATGTCAGTTTATTGTGCATGTCCATCCTCAATATTAATTCAAAGTAACTATTATGGAGGGTCAATGGGGCATGAGCTCTTCTCGCACTTTGTGTGATGGCGCAGAATAATCTAGACAGCCGCAAATATCAGTTCAGATAACGGCCCGTAGAATAACATGAGAAAAGACTCGATTTAATTCAGCAGGAATTTGCTGGGAGCCTCCCTTGCAGGAGGCACAGAGTTAGAGGTGGAGAATTCAAGAGGCGAGAGACAGTCCCTGACTTTGTTCAGATGACAGTCTCATGAGAAGTTTAAACACTGAGATGGAGTGAGCAGGCAGACACTCAGAGCATGGCTCACTTCGTAGCCTATTCGGACAGCTGGTCTTATGATACAGTCCAAATCAGGTTTCTCATACAGTCAGTTATTCTGACTTGGCGGGTCCCTGCATATCAGGCACCGCCTACCTGTCCTCACACATCACTATTACGCCATGCTGCAACCTGACTGAACTTGTAGTTCTCTGAGCACGGTAGCCTCTCCTGGCCACCGGGATCTTGCTCATTCGCCTAGAAGAAAAAGCCCTTTGCTGACGGCCTGAATGACAACTGCTGGTAACCTCCGGTGCCAGGGAAGGCGCTGTCTCCTTCAGAAATGTTTTCTTTAACTTCCCAATCTGGATTAGGTACCATCTCTATCTGCCCCCCAGCACCCCGAATTCCCTCTGCTTGATAGTACACTCCATCGTATTTCATCTACCTCTCCAGCCTGCCAGCCCACCATCCGTCAGACAGTCACCAGTTAGCCAGCCAGCTGTCATTTAAATATTGAGGGTCCTTTATGTGGCTGGGAAAAGATTATCAAAGAAAATAAAGCAAGCTTATGTTCTCAGTTCTTAATAGACAATACACAGCTAAATGTATGTAAAGTAAAAAAAAAAAAAAAAAAAGATAGTTGTTTGTGCTGTAAAGAAAATTGAATAGTAAAACTGAGACCTAAGGTTACTGTCAGGAGAACAGGAGAACCAAGCCCTGGGGGCCACAGAAGGCAACTCAGAGGTGCCCAAGCTAAGGCTCCCTCTGTTTTCCACTATTCTTATGGCTTAAGAAAGATTTCCAGGCAGAGTGATGACAAAGGTAGAGACTCTGAAGCAGAAGCCAGTTGGAGAGTTGAGCATGAAGGGGAAGCGGAGTCTGGGGTGAAACTGGAGAAGGTGAGCTTATGCAGGGTCTTCTGGGTTTTGCTAAGGTTTTTTTCCCAAGTGCATTAGAAATTCACTCTGGAATTTTAAGTATTGGCAGTGGGAGGGACACGACTGAGCGACTTCACCTTCACTTTTCACTTTCATGCATTGGAGAAGGAAATGGCAACCCACTCCAGTGTTCTTGCCTGGAGAATTCCAGGGACGGGGGAGCCTGGTGGGCTGCTGTCTATGGGGTCACACAGAGTCGGACATGACTGAAGCAACTTAGCAGCAGCAGTGGGAGGAGTAAAACAAAAAGATTTATTTTTTAAAAAATGTCATGTGCTGCTACATAGAAAATGACTGCTATATAGAAAATGGGTGGATTAATCTAGATAAGAGTAATAGTACGTATCAGCCTAATGATCCATACCTCTTTACTACATTTTCTGAAAGTAGAAGACACATCATGTCTTTTTATCTCCATAGTTTAGGATAAAGGCTTTTTGCTTATATAAGAGCTCCCAACTTATGTGAGACGGCGGGCTCCAGCAATCATTTCATCTCAATATGGCTTGTCCCCTCCTGTCCTCTCTCGAGTGCCAAGTCACTGTGTATTTAACGAACTTGTTCTCACCAACCAATTCTTCCACCCAAGCTAATGCTTTTAGCACAGGGAAACTGAAATAAGAGCTTCCTAACTTAATTGAAAAAAACAAATTCTATATTATAGTATTGAAAAGTTACAAAGACATTCTTACAGATTAGTATTATTTACTTTGGTGGTGAATTCTGCATTTCTCAATATATGTCATTTAAATGAGGTATTTCAAAACTCAGTTAAATGACAATTGCACTCTTTCTCCAAAAAATTTTTTTTTATTATTGAAACAAAATTTAATGGAAGAGACAGACACAAACAGTAATAAAAATAATACTGGTATAAATAAAATCCTAATGAAGTTGAAGTATGCTGAATGTTCACAGTTTGTAGGAAAATAAATATCTTATTAATAGTTCCATGTATGTGCGTAGAGTTTTAAGATATTTGTAAAACTAATTAGTTTTGAAATAGCTGGCCTCACTAATTAGACAGTTTCATTGGCATCATTTTTCATCAGATAGGCATGATGTTGTCGGGTGAATTAAAGGGAAGAACATGTAAGGAAGAAGCTTATTTTATTTTCTGAAATAGTAAAAGAGAGGAAAGTCTACCCTCTTCCTAATTTCCTTATTTCCAGAGCTGGCCACTGCTGCTGCTGCTTAGTCACTCCAGTTGGGTCCAACTCTGTGCAGTCCTCTGGACTGTAGCCTACGAGGCTCCTCTGTCCATGGAATTCTCCAGGCAAAAATATTGGAGTGGGTTGCCATGCCCTCCTTCAGGGGATCTTCCCGACTCATGGATCAAAACCGGGTCTCGTGCACTGAGGCAGATTCTTTACCGCTGAGCCACCAGGCAAGTCCAATAGAAACAGTTTAGCGACACATGTAATTTAAATTTTCTCATGACAATATTTTAAAAGGAACAATAAATGTGCAGTTAATTTTATATTTTACTTAAGTGAATATATACAAATATTATTATTTGAACCTACAATTGATATAAGAAATTACCAAAGAGCTAACGTGTCTTCTTTTCTCAGTACTAAGTCTCTGAAATCTGCTTTGTGCTTTGTAACACATCTTGCTTTGGATTCTGCATCTTTCCAGGGCTCAACAGACACATGTAGCTAGTGGCTGCTATAGTCAACAGTGCAGCCTGATATTTTCATTATACATATTCCATACTGGAGGGGTACATGTGTGTGTGTGTTTGAAAGTAGGAAACGGGTGGCTCAATATGCATTCAGAAAATGGATCTTCCTTTTAAATTCATAGAATGGTTCACATATTGATCCACAGCCTTATTCCTTTTTCAGTCATCAAAGAGTGTCTCATGAAGGCCTTGCTTTGGGCATTAAGATTCTGAAGCTAACTGCATCTAGCTTTTCCCCATCACTCTAATAACACAAATAAATGCTTATTGGGATAATTTAATAATAATTTGACTGAATTAAACCAAAGAGTCAATTTGTAGATGCTGCTGCTGCTGTTGCTGCTAAGTCGCTTCAGTCGTGTCCGACTTGTGAGACCCCACAGACAGCCTCCCACCAGGCTCCCCGGTCCCTGGGATTCTCCAGGCAAGAACACTGGAGTGGGTGGTTGCCATTTCCTTCTCCAATGCATGAAAGTGAAAGTGAAGTCGCTCAGTCACTGATGTCTAATATGGTATCGTATTTCATTTCACTTGCTTTCTCTATGATTCCTGGGATCCTTGTCTGGAGAGTGATTATTGGTGGAAGTCTGTGTAATAAGTTGTACCTCTAAGTGGAAGAGATAATATGAATAAACTTTGTCAAGTTAAACATAAATTTTCCTCTCCATAACAAATGTTCTAGAACTATTAATATATTTTGGGCTCCAAAATCACTGCAGATGGTGACTGCAGCCATGAAATTAAAAGACGCTTACTTCTTGGGCTTCCCTGGTGTCTCAGAGGTTAACGCATCTGCCTGCAATGCAGGAGACCCGGGTTCGATTCCTGAGTTGGGAAGATCCCCTGGAGAAGGAAATGACAGCCCACTCCAGTATTCTTGCCTGGAGAATCCCATGGAGAGAGGAGCCTGGTAGGCTACAGTCCATGGGGACACAAAGAGTTGGACACGACTGAGTGACTTCACTTTCAGTCCATGGAAGGAAAGTTATGACCAGCGTAGATAGCATATTCAAAAGCAGAGACATTACTTTGCCAACAAAGGTCCGTCTAGTTAAGGGTATGATTTTTCCAGTAGTCATGTATGGATGTGAGAGTTGGACTGTGAAGAAAGCTGAGCGCCAAAGAACTGATGCTTTTGAACTGTGGTGTTGGAGAAGACTCTTGAGAGTCCCTTGGACTGCAAAGAGATCCAACAAGTCCATCCTAAAGGAAATCACTCCTGAATATTCATTGGAAGGACTGATGCTAAAGCTGAAACTCCAATACTTTGGCCACCTGATGAGAAGAACTGACTCATTGGAAAAAAACTCTGATGCTGGGAAAGATTGAAGGCAGGAGGAGAAGGGGAGGACAGAGGATGAGATGTTTGGATGGCATCACTGACTCAGTGGACATGAGTTTGAGTAAGTTCTAGAGTTGGTGATGGACAGGGAAGCCTGGTGTGCTGCAGTCCACAGAGTTGGACATGACTGAGCAACTGAATTGAGCTAAACTGAACTGCCAGTGCAGGAGACCCAAGAGATGTAGGTTCTATCCCTGGGTTAGAAAGATCTCCTGGAGTAGGAAATGGCAACCTGTTCCAGGATTTTTGCCTAGAAAATTCCATGGACAGAGGAGGCTGGCAGGCTACAGTCCATGGGGTCGCAAAGAGTTGGACATGACTTAGTGACTGAGCACACACACACCCACACACACACACGTGTAAACACATCTTGGGCTCATTTCTAGAGTGGGAGGAACAGCTCAAACCTGTTACCCTAGCTATCGATTTCCATTCTTTTCAGAATCCCTTATCTGCAATGGAAGAGTTAAGCTCACGGAGTTTTTCCTTTACCTGACTCATTCAAAAAACAGCACACTCATTGTCCTTAGCAATTTTCAAATGGCACAAACTTACATCATGTTAGGACTGTATGACCTTTCCTCCGCACTATATTTTATCAATAAGCTGAAATATAAAATTAAAATACTAAAAGGCACAAATTACTGGCCGGTGAAGTTTCCTTAGGAGCTCAGAGATCACTTACGACCATTAGGCTTTCCTCTTAGACATACATAAGTAAATAAATTCTGACAGGTAACAAACAAGCGAACAGGAGAGCCATGTGTAAAGAGTGTGCTATTAGTTTCCAGACACTTGAAGGGTGTTAAGTGGCTTGAAAAGCTGTGCAGAGTGCGTGGGGGTGAAAATGTGGTTGCTTCTGTGATCAGACAGGGAACATTTCAGTACCTTTTCTGAGCAAGTGCAAGTGAAGCTGCTTCTGGTGGTGATTGTTGAGAGGGGCTGCCAATTGTTAAATGGGTCCTGGCTTTGACATATTAAAACCGTAGCTCCAATCATTCATTAAAGGGTCTATTGTTAAGAAAAACCCATCTTTTTATTCATAGAGAGAAAGGACAGGTTCGAGGACTTCAGTGCGGGGAAAAGATGTATGTGTATTGGAGGGCTGGAGAAAAATCCATTAAAGTCATATGAAACACGGACTACATTTCCGAAGGTTTCACAAGGTCCTTTCTTTGAGAGAAATGAATCCCGTTCTGATGAACTACACAGGGCTTCAGGATAGTCTCAAGACCAATAAATATTACTCTGTAAGCAGGGCTACAAATTAGGCATAAATCAAACCTGCCAAGAACACTGCCACCCTCTCAGTTCCCTAAGCAGGTTATCTTGCTTCCTCCATTCTTCCCACTCCTCCATCACTAACTCAGTCAGCATCAGTCCCCACTGATTCTCCTGCACGTTTTTGATCTGTTCCTTATTTTTGTTTTAGCTTCTTCCCAACTAATCCAAACTTTCTTTGTCACTAAGAATGGCAAAAATCATTTCCCTAGGTTGCAGGCTCTACCCCCAGCCACTTCTTCCCTTTAGTACAAAGCACACTAGGCCACAGAAACTTAGAATTATTTTGTGTGAACAACATACCCATCCCTGTTCAACAGCCTGCAGCAATTCTATCTTAATACCCACTGTAAGTAATCATCAGGCTTCTGAGACTCCCATGGCTACAGCAAAGCCATACTCTGCCCCTTGGAGTTAGTCTTCATCTTAAGCTGAGTTTCCTCAACAGACCCCAGGGACACAGAGTGTAGTTTAAGTCGTTTATTAAGGAAGAGGTCATTGGAAGCACTAGTAGGGAAGTTAGAAGGTAAGGTAGGGAAAGGAGTCAGTAGGGATGGATTGGAGCGCAGGTAACCATATGGGCACTGGGCTGGGTCTCACCGGGGAGCTCTAGGAAACGGTGTACAAAATGCCTCAGAGTTCCCCACCAGCTGCTTTTCTGAGCAAGTGCAACCCAAGTGCAACAGAGGAGGCTGGCAGGCTACAGTCCATGAGGTCACAAAGAGTTGGACGTGACTGAGTAACTGAACACACACACACACACACACACACACACACAGAGGTAAATACATCTTGGGCTCATTTCTAGAGTGAGAGGAACAGCTCAAATCTGTCACCCTAGCTATCAATTTCCATCCCCAGGGAACTGGGTATGGACAAATCCATACTCTTGATCCTGGTTGAGAACCACTCAAGGGCTTGGAATTTGTCAGTTTAACTCTTAAGTAGAGCCCTAGGGTGGTGTATGGTAGCGGTTCAACCCAAGAGCACACAAGAAGTGAAGCAGGGACATTTGTAACTTAGGCCCTGGAGTCAGTACATGGCATATCCCAAGGGGGTCCCTAGGGGAGGTCCAGAGAAAGAGGATCTGGGGCACATCCTCTGACAGAGTCCATCAGTGGACGGCTTGGAGGTTCTCAGGCTGGGACTGGATTGGACAATTCAAACCAAACAAAGGGAGATTCCGGTAAGCTTTGTAGGTGTCTTACTTACGAGGTATCTCAGGGAGACGGAGGCTCACAGGCTCCTTGAGTGCTCACGAAGGAAGTTTACACTGGTCCATCTCTGTCTGCTGCTGCTGCCGAGTGGCAGGGCAGGCCCCTGTGGGCTGCTTGGCCATCCAAACTGGATACTGAAGCAGCAGTATCACAGATTGGACCTCCCTGGTGGCTCAGACGGTAAAGCATCTGTCTACAATGCGGGAGACCTGGGTTCAAGCCCTGGGTTGGGAAGATCCCCTGGAGAAGGAAATGGCAATCCACTCCAGTACTATTGCCTGGAAAATCCCATGGACAGAGGAGCCTGGTAGGCTACAGTCTATGGGGTCATATTAGTTTGGCCACACTCTGGACACGTGGGTATCAAACCCCAGCTCCTCTGCCTGCCCCACTCACAGGCTGTGTGGATGCCATAGTGAGAGGAGGCCCCAGGGCCTCCTGGGCACAGCTGGATGTTGCTGGGCTGGCATTCATGGGACGGATTGAGTACCAAGGAGATACAGGTAAACGCTGACATATTTCTCCAGGAAAATGAAGCCTTGACCCAAACACATAGCTTGATTCCAGCATCACCCGCCTTCTCTGCTCATCTGTGTGCTCTTGTGCAGTGATCATGCTGAGAAATCCTCATCATCAACTACATAGTTGCTAAACTACTCCCTCCAGCCCTTCCGGTATATTTAACCTCTGAGTCTGAAATTTGATTCTCATAAAGGAAACGTCCTACTGACATTCTTTCTGCCGATTCTTCCCCCTGAAATGGTTTCTCAATCTCTGATCAACACTTACTACCTCCATAATCAACTCAGTCTGTCCACTGAACACCATCTCAACACAGGAACAGTATTCATTCTGGTTGTTTCACTACCATTGAGTAATTTAGTCTTGATATATTCTGTGAATCAAACTAATTTGCAATGAACATCAACTTTGAAGGTAAGAGGACCTGGGTTCCAGGCCCAGCCCTGCCAACATGTCCAAGGGCAAGAACCTTAATCTTTGTGGCCTCAGTTTCTTCATCTGTAAAATGGAGATGATGGTAGTTTATCAAAAGGTTGTTGTGAGGATTAAATGAGATACTGCCTCTGATAGCACATAACATGCAACAACTATTTGATAAATGTTAATTATTAGTAGTTTTACCCTCAACATGGGGATTTGTGTATCGTTATCAGTTCCACCTTGCTATAAGCATGACATGCATTCTCTAAAACTAATGATCGTATCTTTTTTTTTTTTTTTTAATTACAAAAGAGAAATAGACCCATAGACATAGAAAAGAAACTTATAGTTACCAAAGGGGAAAGGGGGGAGAGAGATAAACTAGGAGGTTGGGATTCATATATACACACTAGTATATGAAGGTGAAGGTGAAGTCGCTCAGTCGTGTCCGACTCTTTGTGACCCCGGGACTGTAACCTACTAGGCTTCTCCGTCCGTGGGATTCTCCAGGCAAGAATACTGGAGTGGATTGCCATTTCCTTCTCCAGGGGATCTTCCCGACCCAGGGATCAAACCTGGGTCTCCCGCATTGGAGGCAGACGCTTTAACCTCTGAGTAGATAACCAAAAAGGAACTATTGTATAGCACAGGGAACTATGCTCAATATTTTGCAATAACTTATAAAGGAAAAGAATCTGAAAAAATATATATATATAATATATAATTTATATATATATATAAACTGAATCCCTGTGCTGTACACCTGAAACTAACATGACATTTTAAACCAACTATACTTCAATAAAAATAAAGAAAGAAAGGTAATGATCAAGTGTTCTGTTTCTCTATACTTGACTTTTTAAAGACAGACTGCCTCCTATACAATAAGCAGTCAATTAAGGCAGTGCTTAAAAAGAGAGCTGGGCAAAAAGGCAACTTTTTAAAGCACTTCACATTTCATTGGAAAATGTACTGTAAAATGTTATTCAAATGAAAGTCTGTCATGGCTTGTAGAACCAGTCAATATTTGAAACTAGGGCAGTCACTGATTTATGGGATTACAGTGAACCCTTTTGTTGGATTCTTAAGCATTAAGTAGCATGCTATTAGGGTGCTTTTGAAACAAAATGAGACAAGTAGCAGTATTCTTCATTCACCTATGGGCAGAATTTGTATTGATGGAGTGATTCAATGATCTCTTCCTGAACTACAGTGAGACCTACGGTGTTCCACTCCTCATCACTGGAAACTAGGCACTTCTTGCCTGAAATATACTTTCTCTTCCTTTCCTTCCATCCATCCATCCCCCTTTTCTGTTATCTTTCAAGGTGCAAATTAAGAAATCCTTTCACTAAGGTGGCTTTTTCAGTTATTCAGCTAAGACTACTCTCAGCCTCATTTTAAAGCCATCAAAATGCATTTCTTTTGGTACATGATATAACCTCTTTATTGATGTGCATCTTTTTTAAAAGTATAGACCCAATATTTCCAAAGACTATAAGCTCTTTGAGGAGGGGGGTAGTGCCTTGGACTTTACAGTTTCAGCGTTATTCTTATACATAAAGAAATTCAAGGTTTTTTTGCTTCAAAACAATCTAAAATGATATTTGCTCTGGATTCTTTTCTTTGCTCATTTGTTTCCATCTCTGCAGAACTGAACAAGCTTTTGCAAACATGAGAAATCACTAAGATGTGGATGACCCGACAGCTAATGGGGAAATGAGGAACCAGTGGCATTGGCCACGTAAGACTTAGTGGTGAGTTCCAGAACAGAAATACTGCCATACCTCTGTGGATCTACATTCTGTGCTCTGATGCTATGACAGTGGCTTCTAATGAGGACTTCTAGAGCCTCAAGAATCCTTCCGTGGGGATTTGTCAGACACTATTATGTGTCTGTCTACAGCAGGATGTATTTTCCATAGAGGGCTGCAGGAGTATTTCCCATCCTGCATGCTCTTCTATAACGTGATTCTGCCATTTCTTCAAGATGAAGTCTAATTCTCCCTTTGGATATGAGTGGACTTGTGAATCACTTCTCACCAACAGAATGAGTCTGAGTGATGCTCATGACTTTCAAGGCTAGATCGTTCAAGGCCATGAGCGTCCCCCAGGTCCTTGTGAAAGTTTCCCTCTCAGGACCCAGCCACCATGCTATGAGCATGCCTGTCACACTGAGGCTGTAACACACAGGTGCCCTGGTCCAGAGTCAGGGGATAGCAGGTCACCTTGTCATCCCAGCCCAGATAGCAGATATATGAAGAGAAGGTCCAGATGACTCCAATCCCCAAGCACTCAAATCCATGCCAGTCATTTGAGTCTTTTGAGGTGAAGCCCCAGACACTGTGGGCCAGGGAAGAGTCACCCCCTGTGCGTTCTGATAATCCACTAAATAGATAAATGTAATAAAAGGGAATGATTTGTTATACAGCCACATAGTTGACCCTTACTCCAGACCTCCTGAATTAGAAATTCTGTGTGTGAGGCCCAGGATATTTTTTTATAGTAAACTCTTCAGGTGATTTTAATGCATCATAAGGTTTGAGAACCACTTCTGTATGTTAACAAAAGTCTTGATTTTTTTTTTTTTTATTTTATTTTTTAGGCTGCAATGTTGCCAATCTTCACTGAGAGGATGACTAGTCTACCCAGGACAATCCTGTTACCTGCCTTTCCAGATACCCTTAGAGTGCTGCAAAGCTCTGTGATAGTTCCAGCCACTGAGATGGAAAAATTTTGCTGAGGGTGCTTCTTGGAAAGCACTTGCTTTACTGATAAAAATGACATCACCTATGGATAAAGAAGTTGTGGTATATACAGTGGGATATTACTTAGCCATAAAAGGGACAAATTTAAGTCAGTGGTGCTGAGGTGGATGAACTTAAGAGTTGGCGATAAAGTGAAGTAAGCCAGAAAGTGAAAAACACATGTCATATATTAATGCATATATATGGAATCTGGAAAAATGGTACTGATGAACCTATTTGCTGGGCAGGAACAGAGACACAGACTTTGAGAACAGACTACTAATGGACTCAAAGGGGGAAGGCGAGGGTGGGATGAATTGAGAGGCTAGCACTGAAATATATACATTACCATATGTAAAACAGATAGCTAACAGGAGGGAGCTCAGGCTGGTGCTCTGGGACAACCTAGAGAGGTGGGATGGGGTTGGGGGCTGAGAAAGGCTCATGAGGGAGGGGACGCATGTATGATAAGGCTGATATCATATGGCTGATTCATGCTGTTGTATGGCAGAAACCAACACAACACTGTAAAGCAATTGTCCTCCAATTAAAAGTAAAAAAAAAAAAAAAAAAAACATCATTTGGTGAAGACACTTTCTTTGGTTTGTAATGCTGGTAGGAGGCCCAGAAATCATAGCTGCTCCATGACCATAGGTTAATTAGCCTCAGGGTAGAAGCAGGTAAGGCTGCTGGGAGAAAATGATAAGAGTTGGATCCTTGAGGATATTGTTGAGCATTGTAGTCAAGGGCAGAAACCTCCTCCCTTGATTTATCGAAAATATACCACTAATTATTCAGACCACTATTGGCTGCAGCCAAACACATTTCTAACTCCTGTAACAGGCATACAACAATAACAATAGCAACAAGCCAAAAAAAAAAAAAAGGCATATCAATTTCTAAGTCATCTTTAGAATTTTCAAAAAATTCTCACATTGCAATTTGGCCTTAAAGAGGCCCAGTAAGCTATGAAAGAGGTCAAGTGTGCTTGCTTTCGGCTGGATTTATATCAATTCATTTTGTTAACAGTAATCCTTTCAAGTTGGCTGCATTGGACACCAAAGACATTTGGGAGTGGTGATCATTCCATCAAAGCCTTATCAAATACTTGCCAAATGCCTGGCATTCTTCTTCAGTTCAGTTCAGTTGCTCAGCTGTGTCCAATTCTTTGTGAACCCATGGACTGCAGCACACCAGGCTTCCCTGTCCATCACCATCTCCCAGAATTTACCCAAACTCATGTCCATCAAGTCGGTGATGCCATCCAACCATCTCATCCTCTGTTGTCCCCTTCTCTTCCTGCCTTCAATCTTTCCCAGCATCAGGGTCTTTTCCAATGAGTTAGCTCTTCGCATCAGGTGGCCAAAGTATTGGAGTTTCAGCTTTAGCATCAGTCCTTCCAATAAACACTCAGGATTGATACCCTTTAGGATTGACTGATTGAATCTCCTTGCAGTCCAAGAGTCTCTCAAAAGTTTTCTCCAACACCATAGTTCAAAAGCATTAATTCTTTGGTGCTCAGCTTTCTTTATAGTCCAACTTTCACATCCATACATGACTACTGGAAAAACCATAGCTTTGACTAGGCATGCTTCTTACATGACCTCGTATTTTTTACTGAACCATAATCCCAATTTCTCCCCATTTCAGATGGGGAGACCAAGGTATAAATCAAAAAGGTGACTTTTTCTGTTGGTGTATCATTCATATAAGTCCAAACAAACGGATTTCAGAGCTCACTCTCACAACCACTGCTAATGTTAAGTGATTTCCTGATTTAATTGCATATTCAACAAATATTTATTATGCTATATCCAAATACCTTAAAAGGCACAACCTTGATCCTCTTGTAGATCAAGAGGAAAGGATGTCTAAAATGGTATTTGTGGTAAAGAAGTTTAAGATTTCTGAAATTTGAACAGCTCGGTGAGCAGTGAGTGACCTGAACCTCCAAGTGTATCCATCTACCTTGAATTTCTGGAAGAATTATAGTTGCCAGAATGAAAGAAAAAATGTTAACATGGACTTCATGTAGTTAGTTAGCACCACTGTGGAAAGTGACTCAGAAAAAGCAGAACATACGCATACTATATTCTTTACATCCCTTCTTCTCCTTCCATGTATACCTCCATCCATGCCTGCTTTCCCAAATCACTCCTGTTTCAGTCTCTGGAGATCCTAGAGGGCAATATGGAGCTTCTGAACAGACACCCCCCACTGAGACAGCGCCCTTCAGAGGGTTCAAAGCCCCCCCTTTTGTGTCTGTAGGTTGAGAACTGTCTCTCTGTTGATCTCCCAGCATCTTATGACCACCGAACATGAGCATAGAAATGCAAATGTGACATTATGAGTGAGAGGTAAGGCCTGTCCGGCCTTTTGTGGGCAGGAGGCCTGTGGGGTGAGTGAAATGCACGCATACAGTAGAGTGAATGCCATCCCCGGGTGTTCCCACAGTCAGCACTCTGAGGTAGACCAGGCACTGGTGGGCTTTTTGTCCAGGTCCAGTTTTGAAAGACAACTTGACATTCTTATAATGTCATGCAAATGTATGCACTTATACAATGCCAGTGATTACTCAGCCTCCCGGGACAAGCCACACGTATCTTAATAAATCGAGACCATAGATTAAACAATTTAGAGAAGAATGGTCTTTCACAGAGGGAGCAAGCCATGGCTTGTGTTCTTCAAATCAGGAGACAGAGTGCTTAAATCATTCTCAGTCAGAGTTCACCCAGACACATGCGGCCTTCTGTTGTTCCCAACTACACTGCAAGCCCACCACCACCCCACCTCCCCGACTCCACTCGTCCCAAAGTGTGACTCACCCTGAAATGCCCAAATTAAATGTCACTCTCTTTATGAAATTCTTTCTGATTCTCAAACCCCATCCCAAATACAATTCATGACACCCTCCTGGCTGATTTTGAACTCCTTTATTTAGATCTCTGGGGTCACATAAATAAAATCGAATTCTGAGCTGTGGTATGCAGTGGTTATGGGTCCTTCCTCCTACCCAACCCTCCCCCAAATATGAACTCTACAGAGGACAGATGATGTCTTATAATTCATCCTGATGGCACCCACTTACGCTTGGGCCTAGATGACGGCCTTGTGTGACTGGACAGACTGTAATTGCATAATCCCCTGGGGTACTATTCATATCAAAATCTAGATAAACAGCAGCTTTGAGGATTGTGTGGCATTTTTCTTCGTTCCTAGCCAACACAGGAGCTCATTAAATGCTTATTAAATGAAATAATGGCAGACTAGTTGGAACAGGGCTTGGAAAGAAGAGGAGCATGATTTCTTTAACATTCACATGAGCTAGCTGAAAGGTTCAGCTCTTTTCAATGGCATATCAGTCTATCTGATCGTAACTGATCAGGTGTTAGTGGCATATGGTTTCAGGGAAATAATGTTCTCTGTTATAGATGCCAGTTGAAAATAAATAAATAAATAAAGCTTCAGTTGGTGCAAACTGCCTGCTTAACATGAGGCCATGAGGAGATAGTGACAGACAAGCTTTACATCCTCGACTTGCAATCAATTTGCTCCTGACTGTGATTCCAAGTATTAACCTTGTTCTATCAAACCCCTGGAGTGTGGGGCAGGGAAGAGGAGAGCCTGCACAGCGGAAGCTGGGATCAGCCAGAATAGATAATGAACCACCAGATTTGATCTTTAGGGAAAAGAAAAAGAAATGACCTTTGGAGGGAAAACAAAACATAAGAATCCTTTGCCAAAAAAAAAAAAAAAAAAAAAAGACATCATTTGGTGAAGACACTTTCTTTGGTTTGTAATGCTGGTAGGAGGCCCAGAAATCATAGCTGCTCCATGACCATAGGTTAATTAGCCTCAGGGTAGAAGCAGGTAAGGCTGCTGGGAGAAAATGATAAGAGTTGGATCCTTGAGGATATTGTTGAGCATTGTAGTCAAGGGCAGAAACCTCCTCCCTTGATTTATCGAAAATATACCACTAATTATTCAGACCACTATTGGCTGCAGCCAAACACATTTCTAACTCCTGTAACAGGCATACAACAATAACAATAGCAACAAGCCAAAAAAAAAAAAAAGGCATATCAATTTCTAAGTCATCTTTAGAATTTTCAAAAAATTCTCACATTGCAATTTGGCCTTAAAGAGGCCCAGTAAGCTATGAAAGAGGTCAAGTGTGCTTGCTTTCGGCTGGATTTATATCAATTCATTTTGTTAACAGTAATCCTTTCAAGTTGGCTGCATTGGACACCAAAGACATTTGGGAGTGGTGATCATTCCATCAAAGCCTTATCAAATACTTGCCAAATGCCTGGCATTCTTCTTCAGTTCAGTTCAGTTGCTCAGCTGTGTCCAATTCTTTGTGAACCCATGGACTGCAGCACACCAGGCTTCCCTGTCCATCACCATCTCCCAGAATTTACCCAAACTCATGTCCATCAAGTCGGTGATGCCATCCAACCATCTCATCCTCTGTTGTCCCCTTCTCTTCCTGCCTTCAATCTTTCCCAGCATCAGGGTCTTTTCCAATGAGTTAGCTCTTCGCATCAGGTGGCCAAAGTATTGGAGTTTCAGCTTTAGCATCAGTCCTTCCAATAAACACTCAGGATTGATACCCTTTAGGATTGACTGATTGAATCTCCTTGCAGTCCAAGAGTCTCTCAAAAGTTTTCTCCAACACCATAGTTCAAAAGCATTAATTCTTTGGTGCTCAGCTTTCTTTATAGTCCAACTTTCACATCCATACATGACTACTGGAAAAACCATAGCTTTGACTAGGCATGCTTCTTACATGACCTCGTATTTTTTACTGAACCATAATCCCAATTTCTCCCCATTTCAGATGGGGAGACCAAGGTATAAATCAAAAAGGTGACTTTTTCTGTTGGTGTATCATTCATATAAGTCCAAACAAACGGATTTCAGAGCTCACTCTCACAACCACTGCTAATGTTAAGTGATTTCCTGATTTAATTGCATATTCAACAAATATTTATTATGCTATATCCAAATACCTTAAAAGGCACAACCTTGATCCTCTTGTAGATCAAGAGGAAAGGATGTCTAAAATGGTATTTGTGGTAAAGAAGTTTAAGATTTCTGAAATTTGAACAGCTCGGTGAGCAGTGAGTGACCTGAACCTCCAAGTGTATCCATCTACCTTGAATTTCTGGAAGAATTATAGTTGCCAGAATGAAAGAAAAAATGTTAACATGGACTTCATGTAGTTAGTTAGCACCACTGTGGAAAGTGACTCAGAAAAAGCAGAACATACGCATACTATATTCTTTACATCCCTTCTTCTCCTTCCATGTATACCTCCATCCATGCCTGCTTTCCCAAATCGCTCCTGTTTCAGTCTCTGGAGATCCTAGAGGGCAATATGGAGCTTCTGAACAGACACCCCCCACTGAGACAGCGCCCTTCAGAGGGTTCAAAGCCCCCCCTTTTGTGTCTGTAGGTTGAGAACTGTCTCTCTGTTGATCTCCCAGCATCTTATGACCACCGAACATGAGCATAGAAATGCAAATGTGACATTATGAGTGAGAGGTAAGGCCTGTCCGGCCTTTTGTGGGCAGGAGGCCTGTGGGGTGAGTGAAATGCACGCATACAGTAGAGTGAATGCCATCCCCGGGTGTTCCCACAGTCAGCACTCTGAGGTAGACCAGGCACTGGTGGGCTTTTTGTCCAGGTCCAGTTTTGAAAGACAACTTGACATTCTTATAATGTCATGCAAATGTATGCACTTATACAATGCCAGTGATTACTCAGCCTCCCGGGACAAGCCACACGTATCTTAATAAATCGAGACCATAGATTAAACAATTTAGAGAAGAATGGTCTTTCACAGAGGGAGCAAGCCATGGCTTGTGTTCTTCAAATCAGGAGACAGAGTGCTTAAATCATTCTCAGTCAGAGTTCACCCAGACACATGCGGCCTTCTGTTGTTCCCAACTACACTGCAAGCCCACCACCACCCCACCTCCCCGACTCCACTCGTCCCAAAGTGTGACTCACCCTGAAATGCCCAAATTAAATGTCACTCTCTTTATGAAATTCTTTCTGATTCTCAAACCCCATCCCAAATACAATTCATGACACCCTCCTGGCTGATTTTGAACTCCTTTATTTAGATCTCTGGGGTCACATAAATAAAATCGAATTCTGAGCTGTGGTATGCAGTGGTTATGGGTCCTTCCTCCTACCCAACCCTCCCCCAAATATGAACTCTACAGAGGACAGATGATGTCTTATAATTCATCCTGATGGCACCCACTTACGCTTGGGCCTAGATGACGGCCTTGTGTGACTGGACAGACTGTAATTGCATAATCCCCTGGGGTACTATTCATATCAAAATCTAGATAAACAGCAGCTTTGAGGATTGTGTGGCATTTTTCTTCGTTCCTAGCCAACACAGGAGCTCATTAAATGCTTATTAAATGAAATAACGGCAGACTAGTTGGAACAGGGCTTGGAAAGAAGAGGAGCATGATTTCTTTAACATTCACATGAGCTAGCTGAAAGGTTCAGCTCTTTTCAATGGCATATCAGTCTATCTGATCGTAACTGATCAGGTGTTAGTGGCATATGGTTTCAGGGAAATAATGTTCTCTGTTATAGATGCCAGTTGAAAATAAATAAATAAATAAAGCTTCAGTTGGTGCAAACTGCCTGCTTAACATGAGGCCATGAGGAGATAGTGACAGACAAGCTTTACATCCTCGACTTGCAATCAATTTGCTCCTGACTGTGATTCCAAGTATTAACCTTGTTCTATCAAACCCCTGGAGTGTGGGGCAGGGAAGAGGAGAGCCTGCACAGCGGAAGCTGGGATCAGCCAGAATAGATAATGAACCACCAGATTTGATCTTTAGGGAAAAGAAAAAGAAATGACCTTTGGAGGGAAAACAAAACATAAGAATCCTTTGCCGCGGTAAACCGACCACAGCTTGCTTTGCTGCTGACATGGTCTGGTGCAAAGCCCGTTTCTCTGGTTTTCTGCCCCATTAGGAGATATGGGGGCTGGTAAAGAGAGATTCCAGCTTGTAGCTATTTTGTATTTGTTCCCATACGTTATATAATGTTCCTGTGGAAGACTATACAACAGATACTGAACAAAGGAAACCATATAAACAAATGTAACACAGAGAAGGTTATAGAAATATGGCCTGCTAAAACAAAAAGGGGGAACAGGATAGGACTGTTGTTGTTGTTACTGTTCTAAAGGTTTATAAGAGTCTGAACCAGAAGAGGCAATGCAATCATAAAGACGTATTAACAGAAATACAAGGAAGACAGCAAATTCCAACACCACAGTTCTTCCTCAGGAACTTGTCATCTTGTCTGTCATCTTAAATGCTGCCCTGTTATATGAATCAAATTCCATGTTTGTCACTCCCACTTTACAGGACATCAAATGGTTTTTTGTTCGCTTATTATCTTTATATGTGTATATATATATAAATATATATACATATATACACATGCACAGACACACAGACATACACACAGATATTTGGCATTAAATTTGATATTATGAGAGGATGTGAATCACTGTGTTCTTAAAATATTTTGGCTTCTTGGCATAGTATCTCAGCCGATTTAACTTCAGAGTTCAAATTGGGACACAAGGAAGTATGTAGGAGGGTTAAAAGGTGGGTGAGGTGAGGTGAAGTCACTCAGTCGTGTCTGACTCTTTGCGACCCTGTGGACTGTAACCTACTAGGCTTCTCTGTCCATGGGATTCTCCAGGCAAGAATACTGGAATGGATTGCCATTTCCTTCTCCAGGGGATCTTCCCGACCCAGGGATCGAACCCAGGTCTCCCGCCTTGGAGGCAGATGTTTTAACCTCTAAGCCACCCCACCAAGCCTATTGCTAAGGAAAATAAATAACCAAACAAAATATTTAATTGTAAGTAATAAGCAGTAGATATAATTTTATTTCATAGGCTTAAAATTTATAATAAATCAGTAATATATGACTATTGCTTTTTCAATATGATAAAGACATTTAAAATGCTCCAGAATCCTACTACATAGGTTGCCATTTTTTGATCTTCAAAGAAAAAAGAAATAAATATATAAAAACCAAAGGAACAGGGTACTATTAGGTTGAGAAGCCTAGTTCTTCTGCAAGAATTGTGACCCAGTGTGACTCGAGGGTCAGAAGCATCAGCTGCCCCTGGGAAATTGTCAGAAATGCACATTCTTAGGCCCCACTCTATATCCATTGAATCAGAATTCCTGGGGGTGGGGCCTAGTCATCGGGCTTTAACAAACCCTCCAGGTGATTCTCACAGGTTGACATGTGAGGACCACTGTTCTAAAAAGCAATCAGAGTTAAATTTCTTAAATTTTTTGCATCTTTCTGGTTATACTTTGATCACGTACATGCACACATATAAGTGCATATATACCATATTTTTTTTACTAAAGGAATTATTATACACATTGTGTGATGCTGCTTTGATTCTTTTAAAATGTATCATTTCTCAAACATCTTTCCACTTCTGCACTTCATGCCTCAGGAGATTACATAGTCTTTCATTGAATATACCATACACCTTAATGGTTCAGCCAGGTCCCTGGTATGGTTATCTTCGCTATTTAAGTTTGTTCTGTTAGTTTTACCATGCTGGTACACATTCACACATGTAAGAGCATGTTCTTGAACAAATTCCTGGCAAAGATGATTCAAGAGCATACCAAAGAAAAACCATCCCAAATAAAAAAATGCAAGAAGGCAAAGTGGTTGTCTGAGGAGGCCTACAAATAGCTGAAAACAGAGAGAAGCAAAGGCAACAGAGAAAGGGAAAGGTACACCCAAAGGAATGCAGAGCTTCAGAGAAACACCAAGGAGAGAGAAAGCTGTCTTAAGTGAACAATGCGAAGAAACAGAGGAAAACGGTAGAATGGGAAAGACTAGAGATCTCTTCAAGAAAACTGGCGATAAGAATTTATCTCCCAAGAAATTTATCTTATCAATCCAAGAAAAGAGAACATTTCATGCAAAGATGGGCACAATAAAGGTCAGAAACAGCAAGGATCTAACAGAAGCAGAAGAAATTAGGAAGAGACTAAAGAATACACAGAAAAGATATACAAGAAAGGTCTTAATTACCCAGAAGGTATGGTCACTCACCTAGAGCCAGACATCCTGCAGTGTGAAGTCAAGTGGGCCTTAGGAAGCATTACTAGGAACAAAGTTAGTGGAGATGATGGAATTCCAGCTGAGCTACTTCAAATCCTAAAAGACGATGCTGTTTAACTGCTGTGCTCAATATGCCAGCAAATTTGGAAAACTCAGTAGAGGCCACAGAACTGGAAAAGGTCAGTTTTCATTGCAATCCCAAAGAAAGGCAATGCCAAAGAATGTTCAAACTACCGCATAATTGTGCTCATTTCACACACTAGCAAGGTAATGCTCATTATCCTTCAGGCTATGTTTCAGCAATACATTAAGCAAGACCTTCCAAATGTACAAGCTGGATTTAGAAAAGGCAGAGGAACCAGAGATCCAATTGCCAATATCTGTTGGATCATAGAAAAAGCAAGGGGAATCTCAAAAAAGAGCTACTTCTGCTCATTGACTACACTAAAGCTTTTGACTGTGTGGATCACAACAAACTGTGATAAATTCTTCAAGAGATGGGGATACCAGACGACCTTAGCTGTCTCCTGCAGGTCAAGAAGCAACAGTTACAACTGGACATGGAACAATGGACTGGTTCCAAATTGGGAAAGGAGTACGTCAAGGCTGTATATTTGTCATCTACTTACTTAACTTCTACGCAAAATACATCATGCAAACTGCCAGGCTGGATGAATCGCAAGCTGGAATCAAGACTGCTGGGAGAAATACCAACAACCTCAGATATGCAGATGCAAGAAAGCATCTAATGTCATTTAATGCACTAATCTAAAGCATCTAATGGCAGAAAGTGAGGAGGAACTAAAGAGCCTCTTTATGAGTGTGAAAGAGAAGAGTGAAAAAACTAGCTTAAAATTCAACATTTGAAAGACTAAGATCATGGCATCCAGTCCCATCACTTCATGGCAAGTAGATGGGGAAACAATGGAAACAGTGACAGATTTTACTTTCTTGGGCTCCAAAATCATGGTAAGTGGTGACAGCAGCCTTGAAATTAAAAGATGCTTGCTCCTTAGAAGAAAAGCTATGACAAACCTAGACAGTGTATTAAAAAACAGAGACATCACTTTGCCGGCAAAGGTCCATATAGTCAAGCTATGGTTTTTCCAGTAGTCGTGTACAGATGTGAGAGCTGGACTGTAAAGAAGGCTGAGAGCTGAAGAATTGATGCTTTCAGACTGTGGTACTGGAGAAGACCCTTGAGAGTCTCTTGGACAGCAAGGAGATCAAACTAGTCATTTCTTTAAAAAAAAAAAAAAAAATCAACTCTGAATAATTCAATGGAAGGATTGAAGCTGAAGCTCCAATACTTTGGCCATCTGATGCAAAGAGCAGACTCACTGGAAAAGAAGAAAGATTGAAGGCAAGAGGAGGAGGAGGCAACAGAGGATGAGATGGCAGGATGGCATCACCTACTCATTGGACATGAGTTTGAGTAAACTCTGGGAGATAGTGAAAGACAGGGAAGTTTGGAGTGCTGTAGTCCATTGGTTGCAAAGAGTCAAATAAGACTTAGTGACTGAACGACAACAAGATCTTAAGGAAATTTATGTTACATTTTAGTGCAGATGACCTTAACGTTAGAAAAAGAGCTTGCACCAGTTTACGTTTCAAACAACAATTTACCAATAGTGTCTATTTTTCTGGATGGTCACTGACACTGGATCTTATCAAACTTATTTCAACTGGTGTCAAACTTATTTCAACTGGTGTCAATCTGATAATCAATCAAATATATGTTTAATCAAAATATGGCATCTCATTATTGTTTGACTTGTGTTTCTTCATGAGATTGAAGATGGTCATTTTATATTTTTCTAAAGGTATACTTCTTTTTCAGTGACTTGCCCATATTCTCTTGGGTTATTTATATATTTGTTCTCACTGATTTGTATGAATTTTTATAAATTAAGAAAACTATTCTTGGCCTGTCACTTGTTTTTACTGTATTTGTCGCTAGTTCAGACATTTTAAAGTTGGTCATGACTTTATAGATTTGTTAATGTTTCTCCTGTCCATGCTCTGTGTACTGTATCTTTACTGGAAAAACCTCAACCAATTTCAAAATTCTAAATAAATTCACTTGGGATTTTCTTCAAATTGTTGCAGTTTTTCACTTTCCACAATTTACTGAAGTAAAAGAAATGATGCTGAAATATAAATTTTTTCATACAGTTAGTTTCTTGTCCCAACATCAGGGAATGAACAAACTCTTTTCCCAATGGTTTGAATATCACTTTTACCTCTGATCTAGAGAATTCAAGAGCATTCTCCTATAACCTATTGGTTCTCTATTTTCAAGTTGTTTCAATTAGCACATCTTCATTATTAGTTTTTATACTAGATTGTTACTTCCGTCTCAGTCATTCATCTTTTTGAAAAATGTCATGGCATTTTTCTTTTATTTTTCATGGTGAGCTTTCTGTCATTTTGTGAAATACAGAAATGAATTTAGATGGAATGATAAAACTGAATTTATATTTTAAGAAATGGAGCTTTGTTGATGCACAATATTCTGTTTCTTATCACAGGAATACAATCATTTCTAATTTTATCAAAGTCTTCTTTTACATAACATTAGAGCTTCAAGTTTTCTTCCTACTGCTCCTTCACCGTTCTGGAAAACTTTAATATTAGCTATTTTAATTTTTGGCTGCTATAATAAATGTTTTATTTCTCTCATTGTATTTTCTAGTTGTTCATTGGTTGTATACAAAGCAACTCCTTTTTTTTTCTTTTTTAATAATACTCATTGTGAACAACAACGATAACTTAAAGAGCAAAAGAGCGGTTGTCATCAACCAGATACAAGGGTTAAGTCACAACCCACTGGAATTGCCATTGGAAAGTACGCTTGGAGTGGACACTCTGTGCTAGGTAGTTAGATGCATATCTCAGGACAAATTTCAAGGGCCCCAGATACTTCCATCTTTCCATACATAGAAAAGTACTAAAATCATTAAATTGGACATCTGTTCTTTGTGATTAGCAATAGTCTTTTATCTAGATGCAAGCCTGACTACATGTATGGATGTGAGAGTTGGATTATAAAAAAAGCTCAGCACCGAAGAATTGATGCTTTCTAACTGTGGGGTTGGAGAAGACGCTTCAGAGTCCCTTGGAGTGCAAGGAGATCCAACCAGTCCATCCTAAAGGATATCAGGCCTGACTATTCATTGGAAGGACTGATGCTGAAGCTGAAACTCCAATACTTTGGCCACCTGATGCAAAGAACTGACTCACTGGAAAAGACCCTGATGTTGGGAAAGATTGAAGGCAGGAGGAGAAGTGGACGACAGAGGATAAGATGGTTGGATGGCATCACCAACTTGATGGACCTGAATTTGAGCAAGTTCCAGGAGTTGGTAACAGACAGGGAAACCTGGCATGCTGCAGTCCATGAGGTCACAAAGATTCAGACATGACTGAGTGACTGAACTGAACTATGTCTGAGTACAAGTATTTCCCTGCCAAAAATTTCATATACACACTGGCTCCGCCCCTACCTCTTGGAGCAGCTCCTAAAAG